>BSBK01006958.1:0-215000 GCA_027943335.1 Chamaecyparis obtusa
TACATATATACATATATATATGTATATATATATATCTACATATATACATATATGTATATACATATATATATATATATATATATGTATATGTATATGTATGTATGTATATATATACATATATATATATATATACACACATATATATATATATATATATACATATATATATATATATATATATATATATATATATACATATATATATATATACATATATATATATATATATATATAACATATATACATATACATATATGTATACATATACATATATATATATATACATATACATATATGTATACATATACATATACATATACATATGTGTGTGTGTGTGTGTGTGTGTGTGTGTGTGTGTGTATTAGGAAATTATGTCTCAACCTTGTATTTACATACAATTACTATTTCTATTAAGTTTACATTTGAGAAAAAAATTTCCCTAAAGTTTCCCAAAAGCTTCGAATGGGCTAGATAAACATGTCAATAATTTTCATTGCAAGCTCGTGACTAGTTTTGAAAATATTCAAGTTTCCATTACTGAAGTTGCCAAAGAAATTTTATGACTTCAATCTTGAAGGCTTTAGAGGCTCTAAAATAACCTAAAAATATCCCTAGATGGCATATCCAGTTGCAACGTGATCAAGCACGTTATGGGATTTCTAGCACTTCAAATGATTTCTCAATCGTAAATCCAATTCAAAAGCTATGGCCTCTAAAAGTTGGTTCTCCTCTTGATTTTGGCTCATATTTCAAACACAAATTCCTTTCTACCTCTTCTTTCTAGATTTGTAATTGTTGTCTACATATATATTTTGTAAATTGCTATGCATGACAAAAACCTCCAATTTTATACCTTTGGCCCTAGATCTAGGATTAAATTTACATATTTTAGTATCATTTTTTATTCTTATAGAAGGATTGTTGGACTCACCTTTTTCTCAATCCTTTCAATCATAATTGAGGTTGAGCCTTGTGGATACACTCTTCTCCAAAGTAATTAAAATGGAAACAAGTCTAGTTTCCTAGTTTGCATGCATAAACTAGTGAACCATATTTCTCACCAAAACAATTTTAATGTTTCTTTCATGATTACTTATATGATACAAAAAGAAAAATTTGAAATACATCTCTTCTTAAAATTAAATATTCGATATTCCAAGAGAGACATCTCTTTACACTATTAGACAAGTACGTACAAATTGTGCACGATAGTTTTTCAAATTTATGAGATTTGTTTGGATTAAAAAAAATCTATGTGCATATAGTTTACAATATTTAACTCAAAATTTAATGATGTTACATATTAGAAAGCCTCTAATAACCCATATTGGCATTCTAGAATTTCACTATACTCCCATAATTAAAACTTTGAAATGACTTACATGATATGCTTAAGTGGTAATCAAGGTAAATCCAATAGAAATGTACACACAATTGTTTATCCTCCTTACAAAGATCTACCCAAGAGATCAATAAACTGACTAGTCCCAACACCAAGATAATAGTTAATGATCCTACAATCATATTATTCATATGTCATAAAATCTAAAGAAGCATATGGGATAAATTTAGCAACACTTACCATGATTCATTTGAACATTCATATAAGAAACTAAGAAAATTATTCACTCAACATAATACTTATTACACCGTAGGCGTTTCCATATGGAAAGAGGCCAGACTAAATATTTAGATCAATGATGTACAGTGAATGTAATAGCCCTTGGATGACCATTGCACTGCGTACATCCATCTATTATTTCCTGGAGTACAGTTCATTGGCAAACATGTCACATCACTACTATGGTAGATGTTGGGCTTTGTACGTGTTTGTCATTTTTTAACCCTGTCTAGCTTTTGCTTTACAGGCTGTCATTTCTTACCATCATTTTAACTATCTATTTTTATGATATTTAGTTGCCATTTCTTACCATCATTTTAATTGTCCATTTTCATGATTTTTAGCTTGCTACCTATACGTATTGCAATAATTTCAAAAATTCTACATAAAATGATATGTTCCCATCTTCGATCATTACATAATTTTTTTGTTTGACAGTTGATTTCTATTTGCCACTTTCGCTGTTTAATTCCCATCTCTTTTTTCCGTTCAACTTGCATTTGTCATAGCTCACACTTGGGCATTCGATATGCTGCTCACTTTGACAACCATGTTGATGATTTGACCTGTATGGAATAAAATTTATCTCTCCCTAAAAAAAATTATCCGTTAAGTGGTAAGAAAATTAAGCACATTAAAAAAGTACTTTTGTAGGTGGAAAAATTACATGTGTCATAGGTTTATTTCTTTTTAAATATAGGTTTGCTTTTTTTTGTTGAAGGTTCTACTAAGAGCCAAGACAGAGGGGTATCCATTCTGTCAAAATCCATGTGGAGCACAATCCCAGCCTCATCCCTATGATGTCCCCTCTCCCGAAGAGAATTTAATAAATAAATCATAATATTAAGCTATGACAAAAATTAATTAAACAATAATAATAATTAAATAAGTGATTAATAATAAACAATAATAAAATATAAAATATAAAAAAATAAAAAAATAATAAATTATATTATAATATAATTTTAATAGTCCTTAAGTTGACTACCAGAACCAATGCTATGTTCTCATCGAGGATTTCATCATTTGGCATATTTAATTCACTAAAAATATACATTGCCCATAATTAAGCCGATAGGGCTTACTCCCGGGGAGATGCCCGCCGGGGTATTCAGACAATTCGGTAGTCTTACGCTGGAGAACAGTAAAGTGGTGTTGGGAGAGCAATTTAAAATGTGAAAACTAAATTTATCCGATGGTCAATGTGGCCTTCACATGTGCCTTTAACTTGGAAATGACTGCAGAAGACGGATGCCATTAACGTGTCCCATTTGGTCTTCGTCCAAAGCCAAGTGTCGATATTTCTCTTTGAAGGTACTTGCCTTTTCTGGATACCATCATCATTTGTATCTTTTAGATAGGTTAGGAAAGAGTAAAAACCATGTTTGATAACACCCTAGATTTTTCTTTGAATCATTCAATTGGGGTTTCAAAATTTTGAATCAGAATGGGAGATGAATGCAAAGAACTGCCAAAAGAATGCTGGGAGATTGTGTTCAAGTGTCTCACACAGCCAAGCCAATGGGCATCGGTCTCATTCCCACCATTGGCAATGGAGATTTGATTACATTTTTTGTGGCAAAGGTCTTCTTCCATGATTTAAATAATTAATCACATATAGTTTTTGCACAAGAGGAAAACATTTCGTAGGACAAAGAGGTGCTTGGCCATGATGTCATAGCACATTGCGATTGGTATCTAGTAGACGTTGGGTAAACCGATAGGGATAGCGAGAAATTACCACCATGGGATTCACCAGGACATGCAATAGTATATATTCACCTAATTGTCGTTAGGGTTAATTCACATATCATTACTATTTTACGAGCTCACTTTGTTTGCAAAGTGTTTGAACAGGTTCGAGAAGTGCAAAGAGGAGAGAGAGGAGGGTAGTTATTTCTGAATAGAGCGATCCCCATTCCCATCCAGTGGCACCATATCCTTCTCCCAATCTGATCCTATTGGCATCTCCTTGGAAGCAGCGAGAGCTTAACACAGGTATGGATATAATTTGTTAATGGTTTGACAGGGAAGAGGTAGTGCCCTATGTTTAGCATTTCTTGATTGTTCTCTTGTGAATCAGTGTATGTTTGTTGAATGACTGCAATGTTATTGGTTTAAATTGGAATGTAATTGTGAAAAAAAAGGTCTATTTTGGACTAAGCATATACCTCTCTTTGTAATTTGTAAATTATTTGATGTCATTATCCAACCATACAAGTCATTAGTTCCAAATTGGAATTCACATACACAGTTTAGAGGTGAATATAAGTTGCACCTTTTCTGCATGTACACACTAATGGGCACCCATGTCCTATTCTACAACTACCATAGGACTTTCGAATAGAATGATTTGGGAACAATGTGACAAAAACCCCCTGCATACAGAGGAAGCCTGTGAACTGTTTGACTAAATGCATGTCATGAAGATATGTGTTTTCTGATGAATTTTGGAATGAGAATTATGGGGATTGTTACAGTTGACAAATGTTTAGGGTACATTGTAAAGATATTCAATGAAAACATTATTAAATCTGCCTAAATTGTTCATCAAGAAAAATACTTTTTATTCAAGCCTCAACTTATTCTCAAATGATATGCATAAATAAAATGCAATCCTTTATGGTTGTGAAAAATACAGAGAATGTGAATTATGATAAATGCATTGCTTGAATAATGAGTAGAGGAGGGAATGAAGTTGAAGTAACTAAAATGAGGGTAACTCAGATCCAAGCTCACACACGGTGCCGGGAAGTTGTAAAATGCAGAGAAATACTTTGTAACCATGTAAAATGTCAGCTCCAAAAAGGAGGAAGCGGAATGTGGAGCAGTTGAAGACTCCGATGTCAGGAAATCATTTTGTAATGTCATCTGTCTATGGGCAAATCCTAGGTCAGTAAATATGGTAGATTTTCTAAAACTTCTTTTTAATAGTCTTTAACAGGCAACAACAACCCATTAAAAACATTTAAAGACTCTCTAAGTAAATGATTTGGATATTATCTTTGCATTTCATTATCGGTTTCTTTGAAATGAGGAGAGGTGATTAAAAGGTAAAGTTAGTTGCATCTTGAACATTCTCATCTATTGTCATTCTCATCTGTGCAAGAAATTGAAAATTTTTTCCTCTTTGTTCTTCGAGCATTTTCAGATATACCGTTCAACAGGGACCTACCAAAGAGGGCTTTCCTTCTTTATCAGCTTAGAAGTTCAGGTGAGTTGACATGTCGATTAATATCTCATTGCCTTTTGCATTTTTGAACTGCCTTTGATGTAATACCTTTAAAGTGTTGTCTATATGGTGATTTATTCTAGTAATTTTTTCAATCTTTAAATATCTTACAAAATTTCTTCATTCCTTTAAGCTTTATACATATTAGAAAATCTCCATGTTCTTTATCCTTTGACTGAAGCTGGCAAAGGTAGCGGAGTTTGGTTGTAGACCTGTTGATCGTATTCGGTTGGAGTTTTATGAAGGCTTTCAGAAAAAAAAACCCTTTTTTTATATCCTACAATTATGGCATTTCATGAGACTACATTTCTATGGCCCGTTGTAATACCCCAAAATTGGCACCTATTTAATTTTATCAATTTTGGTGCATTATCTCGATTTTACATCTTCAAAAGTCCTAGTCCACTACGCAATTTTCTCTCTCCTGCTTGACTTTACTTGACTTGATGTCAGTTGCAAAAACCCTAATTTGCAATAATCAAACGCTAAAATAATTCCTAAGTCTCTTTGACTTTATTAGCTAAATTATCTCTATGATACATTGATTTAATTGTAAAGTCCTATGTGCTTAAAATTAAATTAAATCAAACCACCCCCTTTGGCTAATACACTAAAAAAGAATTAATTAATTGCTTGTTATTTGAATGGACACCTTTTCTTGAATTAATAATTTGAGATATTCGAAAGGTCCTCATGTGGCATTTTCCATTCTTTTAATAAAGTAATTCATGCTTATTTGTCCCAAAAGGGATATGAAGGGTCAGGAGTTTCAAATCAAGAAACTCTTCCTCCTCCTCTTGGCTCTTCTATTTATTTGGGCTCTTTTCTTCATTAAAAAGAGCAATTTTTGAGAGCATCTACACTATAGGCATTTTTTAGTCTCATTTGATTCATGGTTTTCAAAGCTTTTTATTGCATTTATTAGATTAATATCTCATTATTAGTATAATCTTTGCATCACATTTTAGACTAAATTTGCTTATTTGTTCTTAGTTTAATATCATATTTGTTTCAAGTTCTTAGATTAAGTTGCATCTCATCTTTATTTTCAAGCTCTTAGATAAATTGCACTTCATCTTAGCTTAATTGCATTCTTGCTCATCTTTATTTCTTCTTGGAAATCCTCCATTGTTGAATTGGTCTCCCGGCTGTTGTCTCTCGTTCTGAGAGTATTCAAACACCCCATTCACATAGGAGGCAACAGGTCGCCTCACCATGTAATTTGGATTGAGTTCTTCATACTCTCTCCCAAATTCTATCAAGTGAATAATGACCATGTTGTGTTGTGCCTGATTTAGAGGTCACATTCAGTCACACACATTTTGGCACCCACCGTGGGGCAGAAAAGATCAATTTCTGGCCTCATTCTTGATTGATTTTTTAGTTTTAGTGTTGGTTTCAGGCCTTGTACGGCCATATACAGCCTAAAAAACTTGTAATATAGTAATTGATAGATAGAATGATGAATCTTATTTCTCATGATTTTGGTTTGGTTCATTTTTATAAAGAAATGAATAAGTTATGATCATTTTGGTGAAAGTGGGTATTTTCAGATTTGAGATTTTCTAAATACAGTCAAATTGAAACATCTGGTACGGACAAATTATGAAGAATCATGATCTATAATAATATTCATTGGAAAGATACGTGAATTAGCTTTCATTTATTTTTTGTTTGAGTCATTTTTATGCAGATTTGTGAAAGTTATAGGTATTTGAGTGAAAACTGGTTTTTAACAATCTGTATTGGAGTTGCAGGCAATGATTTGCTCTTAGAAAATGATTTATGAATGGTAAAAATAAATGGCTTACATATTTGGAAACTAGATTCATTAATAGTTAATGTAAAATTATTTTGGTTTCATTTGGATTATTTTTTAGAAATATATGTGATTCCCTAGGCAGAGTTTGGTGTTTTAAATCTGATTTATGACAGAAAAATTGTAGTCTGAAAAGGTTATTGGTTGAGGTACCAAATAAAATCATAAGACCTTGTAACTTTGGGAAATGATAGTTCTTGATGTTGTCTAAAAACTTCATTCTTTCCAGAAATTTTAATATTGTGATTTTATGGGTCAAATAAATCAATCTTTAAAGACTATCTTGAAGACAACAATGTTACATATCTTACGGTTTGCCATTGATTTGTCTTGATTCTATACTTTCGAATGTGTGCTAAATGCTGGATTGTAGATCTTTGGACCTAAGGTGAGTTCTTAAAATCTCTATAACACTTGGTTTGGGCATAAAATCAATCTCTCATGTGTTTGGCTTGAGTGTTTACATGCTTTCATAGAACACATTTTAATTGATGCTCTTAATGGGAAATGAATGAACATAGATCTTCTTTCATACAAGTTTATGTAAGTGAATGCTTGTGTTTAAACATTAAGTAATTCTTGGTTTCAAATATCAAAAATCTCATTGAGTAATTTAGGGCATGGATTCATTTCTTGTTTACATGAAGAGTTAAATGCACCACTTTGTGGACTCACTTCATGTTTACTTGGAAAGTTAAATATTCCATGATTCAAACCCTCTTGCACTTATGAGTAGTATTGATTAGCAGTCTTAGATTACTTGTGATTGATCTAGATTGCTATCTTGGGTTATTGGACTCGCTAATCCGTCGGCCCCTCATTTCCGCCCTGTGGTTGCAATCTCAGTGCCACATTAAAGGGGAGGGGTCTACAGGAAAGAAGCGTTAATTGTTCCACTAGGCAACCCTTTTGTGCTTTTTGGAACTCACTTGTTTTCTAGGGTGTGGAATCACTTTGAGTTTGTGTGAGGAGTTAAATGCACCACTTTGTGGACTCACCTCACATTTACTTGAAGGGTTAAATGCACCACCTTTAGTGCTTCCCAATACTTTTGATAGAGAATTACTTACTTTTTCATTTCTAGAAGGCCTACTTGGGGATTTCATCACCTCAAGGGACGACCTTAACTCCCGTGTTCCGACGGAGTATAAATATTGGGAGGTGAATCCAAAGACACCTCTCTTGGGAATGAGTTAGATTTCACTCTTGGCTAAGCCTCAAAGAACTTTATACCTTTGAGAAGTGAAGGAGGAGATTTGGGTTACCGTCTCCCCCCGGCTGTGTGATTTTGAATTTTTCTCATCTACGGATTTGTGCCTCACATACCTTGCATATATCGAGGACTCCCTTTAGAAAATCCATGTATATCCTTGTAGACAACTTGCTAGGATGTTGTTGTGTTTTAAGTGCCTGCTAAAACATTCTCAAGAACATACACAAGTAGAGTCCTTAGGGAGTAGAAATACTAAGTCACTATTCCTGTTCATGCGCAAGGTTGCTTTGTCCCTTGCCCATTGCTTGAAGACTGTTTGATTTAACTCCTTGATTATTGTCTTATGTGCTTGATCAATGACATAAATCTGATCTGCCTTTTTGTCCGTGATCTATTTTTCTATTTTCCTGTCGTTCACCGTCAGAAACTGGTTGTCCTGAGTTAGGAATCGATCGATCTTTGCTTTGACTCGTATTGTCTCTCATTAGTCTACCTTATCTCGTTGTGCTCTTGTACCTTGCATTGCGATTGTCTTATCTCAGCTATTCTAGCCATCTCTTTTTGATAATTTGTACCAGGTTCATCTTGCATCTTGGCTGTTCTAGCCATTTATCTCCTTTCGTTATCTTTGAGACAGAGTCTAGCTTTATCCCAAATCTTTGCTCGTTACATCTTCATTTATGACTATCACGACTCGAAGTGGCAAGACTTATCCTGTTCAAAATACTGATCAAGATCAAAGTAAACCTCATAATCAAGACATAGATCATTCTGAATCTGTTGCAAAATCTGAACTTCATGAGGAATCCTCACATTCTTCGTCATTCCAAGAGTATTACAATCCATTGTTTCAGATATAGTCTGACCTACTATTTCAAGAATATTATAACCCATTGTTTGAAGACCAGCAAGACTCTGAAGGGTCACTTTCTAAAATTAAACCTATTGATCCTTTTGAACCTATCAACTCTTTCACGATCTCTCATAATACTACCAACAAGATGGGAGATCCAAAACCTTCAAAGTTGGTTTTCAATCTCAGCTCTAACATACAAATGATCAAAGCCACTGAGAAGGCTATGACAGAAGCTCAACCATCTTCCCAATTTGCTAGAAACAAACCTTGGATCTCTCACTATGACATGATCATTGCTCCAGGGAGTGAGGATACTCCTAAACCCAAAACTCCCTTTGTCTTGCGAGGCCCTGCATCTCCCTCTTATAAATCCACACAATCTCTAGCTTGTACGAACACTATCACTTAATCTCGTGCAAAGATCATGCTCAAAGGTCCTAAACCTTCGACATCCAAACCAAAACTATCTATGGATAAAGCCCTCACTGAAGAAAATGTCCCCAAAGATCTCGATCTCAATCAGTTCCAATCTATGGTGGGTCATTTAACTTCGCCTCACTATTTGTGCTTTTCCAAAGAAGATGATCATTCCTTAAGCCATCCGCATGATGCTCCCCTACACACTGAAGTTATGATAGGCCCCAAGAGTATCCCCCACGTCCTCATTGACAATAGTGCTAGCCTAAATACTTGCTCTGCTAAGATGCTTACCCAAGCGAAAGACAACTTTGTTCCTGCCAATAGAGAGTCCATTGAGTTCTATGATGCTAAGCTAAAAGAAATAGAAAAGACCTTGAAGATCAAAGATATTGGCATGGGGGAATATCAGATTGAGTCCATCTTGTCACTGAAAGCTCTCCCTCCATCTCCACATTCCTATGAGGAACCTTCTGAAGATGGATTTGGTATTGGCTATCAAAGCTATGAGCTTGACCAACCTAGCTACAACTTTCACTCATGCAAGGATTCAAATAATGAAGAAACACAAATTCAGCCTATGACACATGAAAGATCTTTGAATGTTCAAAATTTTGATTCAGACTACCAGAAAGAGTCTTATCTGCCTTCTCAAGTGCTTCAGGAACATGATTTTGGTCCTCACCAGGAGGATTTTATACACTCTACTGAACAGATTTCTACTACTGCAGCTACTACTAAATATGTCACTGCCTCTAATGGCACACATACTAATTGGGAGCAACTATTGGATGCTTCCCTTATCTTTGGTATGCCTCAAGGTATGCCTATTCTAGATTTTCCTACCACTTCTATTGTTGAACAAAATCCTACTACTATTGATTCCAATGATACACATACTGATTGGGAGCAACTGTTGGATGCTTCCCTTATCTTGGGTATGCCTACTCTAGCTTGTTCCACCACTTCTGCTATTGAACAGACTCCTACTGCTGCCAACTCCAATGGCACACATACTGATTGGGAGCAACTGTTGGACACTTCCCTTATCTTGGGTATGCCTCAAGGTATGCCTATTCCAGATTGCTCTGCTGCTTCTACTACTGAACAAGATCATACTATTGAAGAAACACTTCCTATGTTAGATGACAACAATGAAGAAAGTCTACCTCCAATTATGTCTCTCGCTGAATGGGACTCCATATCAGATGCTACTACAGAAATACCAGTTGATGCTATGCACTTATATGCTAGTCTTAACAACTCAGAAAGAGGAGAAAGTTATGATCCTCCAGATCAAGCTATTGATGATGATCCTTTCCACCCTCCTGTGGAGATCATTCCTATGGTTCCTAGGCCATCTACTTCAAGCTATACTCCTACTGCTCCAGCAAATCATGGGTATCCGAGACCCCATCTTGTTACAATCTCATGGAATATTGGTAGATCCAGAATTGAAATGGTTCCTATTCGTGCACTCTTACCACCTGAAAGGGGACCCGACTCTTGGAATAGGTTATCTTGGTTAGGCTCACATAATATTCCTCCAAACTTATCTGACTCTTCTAAGATGACTCACAATCAACAACGCTCTATGGAAGATTACTTTCTTGATCTATCTAATGCATTCATGAATGATGAGGATGATATTGATATATTTGCACTTGAGCCCATCCCATCGATTTCTCTTCCCTCTTCATCTCCCAGAAAAGTGGCCCGTCCACTTCCATTTCCACCTCTCCACCTGAACCAGTCATATAAGCCTTTTTCATCCACAATTCCTGAGTCTTTTGGAAGTAACTTGGATGTACAACATAAAAGCAAAAATAATAAGAATCCACTTATATCTCAAGGTCGCCATGTCCCATCTAATCGACATGTGACTACAAAGAAAGGAAAACAAGAGGGGTGTTCAAAAGACCGCAAAGGTCCTCAAAAAGAAGAAGACAATCAAAAGCCAGAAAATAAAATAAAAAATGGATCTCGAAATCCATTCTATAGGCATTGTCATCAAAAGCACCTCAAAGTAAAGAAGAAAAAAATCAAAAGCTATGTGGATTCCAAAGAAAGGAAAAATCAAAGTTGTCATTCGAGCTTCCAAAATTCTCATGCTTCCCTCCATTCCATCACCCTTGCCTCTCATACTTTACACTCTTCACTCCATCTTTCCTTTTCCCAAAGTGTGTATCAGTATCTCCTTATTGCTAATGGCATGACTAAGAAAAATCTAGAACGTACTCTTCCTAAGTGTTTAGAGCGTGGGAAATATGGCAAAGAGTTAAGATGTGTCCATGAGGATATTTGTGGGTCTCACCTAAGTGATCTTTCCTTGACTATGGATCTCTTGACAGTTGGACACTACTGGTTGGCTCTCCTGTTACTACTACAACATCTGGTTCTGATTCTACAACTTCTCAGCTGGCTACTACTACAAATGACTGTGTTTCCAGAGATTCCTACTGAAGGAGAGAAACTCAAAGAGCCCATCAATGCTCTTCATCTAAAGAAGTTCTATAGCTGACATTCTCAGTATGCTCATGTACATACTTATTGGTCCTGAAAAAATCCAAAAAAAATGATATATTCTCAAAAATCCTAAAAATTGCAAAATGTCCTGAAAAAATGATCATGTTAGTGAAAACCTGGTAAACAGGCACCTTGATAATACAAAAAAAATAGAAAATTTCAAAAATATAAAAAAAATAGAAAATGTGAAAAATACAAAAAAAATGAAAAGATCAAAAATACAAAAAAAAATGAGATATTCAAAAAATACAAAAAAAGCAAAAAAAGAGAAAAGTACAAAAAAATTGAAAAAAAGAAAAATGTGCCATTGATGAAAACCTGGTAAACAGGCGTCATGGTAGCAAAAATAGAATCTCTGCCAAGATGGTGAAAACTGGGTAAATAGGCACCTCTTGTTTTCCTGAAGTAACATCTCATCTCAGCGTCGCTTGGCTCTTAGTTTCCTGCTTTAGTTTCCTTCCTTTCCTGCTTTAGTTTGTTTCCTACTTTGGTTTGCTAGCTCATGCGCTTGCCTTTGAGTTTTCCTCGACTCTTCATAGATTGGAACTAGTTCACACTTGGGGGCACTTGCCTGGTCTAGGGGGCATTGTCCTATCGCTTTCAGAAACTCTTTTGAGCATTGGTCACTAGTGGTTCCCACTCTGCCTGCCTACAGATACCTAGCTTTCATTCGATCTCTCTTCTTTGGGATTTCTCCCTTCTATCAATCACTGGTGATTCTCATTATGTTTGCCTACTGTCATTATCTTGTTGAGACTTTGAACATTATCTTTCCGAATTGTCTTCAATCCACTTGAACATGAACTTAAACTGAAACTAAAACTAAATGTGTGTTCTTTTGAGGCATGCTGAGCTTTGTTTTCTTTGAGGGTTTGTTTGTTTTCTTTTTTTGCTTTCTGCTTGTTGGTTTAGTTCCAATGATCCAAGAAATCTACATAAGAGGGGTGTCCATCTGTAAGAGCCTTCATCTCGTATTGGATGGCCATGCGTACCTCGACTCCTTTTATATGGATGCCTTGGTGAGGTTGGTTCTTCTCCTTGTTTGTTTTGAGTGACTTCTTTCTGCTACTGGTCAAATTGTAAACGCTTTTCTTGCTAAGTGAACATAGGGGTCACTACGAGCACTCTTTGGCAAAAGAAAGATCTCTCACGTGTTTGGTGTGTTTTTTCGCAAGAGACATTAAGGTCATTATAGAAAATGTGCTTTGATGCTTATGTTAACTTGCTAAATTAAAAGGAATAGGTGTTCAGGTCATTCTAGCTTCTTGTGCCTTAATGCTTACACCTCATTCCGAAAAATTTAAGACTTATGTCATATTCATATTCTCATGTTGGGGAGAATTGTATGGCATCTTGCGATTGTCCCATGCTTAAACAAACTCAATGATGATAAATACGATGAGTCCAACAACCGAGTTCGGAGGATTGCATTTGTTCATCCTAGGCCTGCATTTAGACTTGCATCTTTCATTCTAGGCTTGCATTTGGAGCGCTTTCTTGTTGCTCTCTTGATTGCTTTCTTCTGGATCTTCTCATCAAAGGTTCTCATCTTTTATCCCAGTCTCATCTTGGCTGCATCCTTTTTCGGGATCGAAATCAAAATCTGACATCTCTAAGTGGCTCCAAAATCATGTTTTAAATATTGGACTCCTAGATCGGATGCTTGTGTAGTCAGCCTTCTGGTGTCATCTTCCTGCCAGATCCTCATCTTTGCATCATGTTGTCAAATCTTTGCTTCTTTTCATCAAGTCAACTCAAGTCAAATTTGGTCAACTATGGTCAAACTTGGTCAACAAGACCTCTGCTTTGCTCTGATTCACCTCTGCAGCTTCGCGAATCTAGTCTAATTGCCTTTGCTCTGCAATCTCTTATTGTTTATCATCCTTCTGACATGTCATCTTTCAATTTCGCTCCCGAGGGGGCAGGATGATTACATCATTTGAATCTTGTCGAATCTATTCTTGAATCAGTCTGATTTGAATCATCAGTTCTCATCGCTAGGGGCATCTTGGTGCCTCGCATCTTGTTATCTTATCATCTATCTTTTAGGTATCTGAGCAATCTAACTCGGATCCTCAAGGGCCAAGCTTCATTCTGGAGATGGTTCTTGAAATCTTTTTAGGTATTGGGGAAATCTAACCCTAATTCCTGGGAGTCAAGCTTCGTTCTGGAGATGACTCTCAAAATCTCTTTTAGACCGTTATCTGGGCAATCTAACCTGGGTCTCGGAGGACTAAGCTTCGTATTGGGGCAATCTAACCCTGATTCAGAGATAGTCCTAAATCTGCATCTTCATCAATTGGTATTGGGGCAATCTAACCCCGATTCTGGTTCTTTTCTAAGATCGTTGTCTTCGCAATCTAACTTAGACTTCAGAAATTCTCATCATCTGTCACTTCAGACTATTCTTTGAATCAATGCACTGCTCGCACATCAATTCAAAGAGGGGCAAATGTAATACCCCAAAATTGGCACCTATTTAATTTTATCAATTTTGGTGCATTATCTCGATTTTACATCTTCAAAAGTCCTAGTCCACTACGCAATTTTCTCTCTCCTGCTTGACTTTACTTGACTTGATGTCAGTTGCAAAAACCCTAATTTGCAATAATCAAATGCTAAAATAATTCCTAAGTCTCTTTGACTTTATTAGCTAAATTATCTCTATGATACGTTAATTTAATTGTAAAGTCCTATGTGCTTTAAATTAAATTAAATCAAACCACCCCCTTTGGCTAATACACATAAAAAGGAATTAATTAATTGCTTGTTATTTGAATGGACACCTTTTCTTGAATTAATAATTTGAGATATTCGAAAGGTCCTCATGTGGCATTTTCCATTCTTTTAATAAAGTAATTCATGCTTATTTGTCCCAAAAGGGATATGAAGGGTCAGGAGTTTCGAATCAAGAAACTCTTCCTCCTCCTCTTGGCTCTTCTATTTATTTGGGCTCTTTTTCTTCATTAAAAAGAGCAATTTTTGAGAGCATCTACACTATAGGCATTTTTTAGTCTCATTTGATTCATGGTTTTCAAAGCTTTTTATTGCATTTATTAGATTAATATCTCATTATTAGTATAATCTTTGCATCACATTTTAGACTAAATTTTCTTATTTGTTCTTAGTTTAATATCATATTTGTTTCAAGTTCTTAGATTAAGTTGCATCTCATCTTTATTTTCAAGCTCTTAGATAAATTGCACTTCATCTTAGCTTAATTGCATTCTTGCTCATCTTTATTACTTCTTGGAAATCCTCCATTGTTGAATTGGTCTCCCAGCTGTTGGCTCTCGTTCTGAGAGTATTCAAACACCCCATTCACATAGGAGGCAACAGGTTGCCTCACCATGGAATTTGGATTGAGTTCTTCATACTCTCTCCCAAATTCTATCAAGTGAATAATGACCATGTTGTGTTGTGCCTGATTTAGAGGTCACATTCAGTCACACACCCCCGTATCCTGTCAAACAATTCAGATTTATTCCAGTAATTTTTTCAATCTTTAAATATCTTACAAAATCTCTTCGTTCCATTAAGCTTTATACATATTAGAAAATTTCTATGTTCTTTATCCTTTGATTGAACCTGGCAAAGGCAACGGAGTTTGACTGTAGATCCATCGATCGTATTCGGTTGGAGTGTTCTGAAGGCTTTCAGAAAAAACCCTATGTTTTATATCATGCAATCATGGCATTTCATGAGACTGCATTTCTATGGGGTATCTTGTCAAACAATTTGGATGTGTTGTCTATGCTTCCACATTTTGCATACATGTCTAGGAAGGCAGTTCCAACTAAATTTATATATTGTTTTATTATACTAGATTCTACATTGGATTCTTGGTGGTGTTAATCCATTTTCCTGGTGTGTTTTGTTTTCTTAAAACATAGTATAATTTTGATTCTATTATGTTAATATGTTTATATTTTATTTATAGTGATTCTTGTAAAGAATAATTTATTCAATATTTTTTTTCTTTGGGGAAAGACATTAGCTGCTAAAAGAAAATGAGACAAAGCAAACAGACAGACAGCAATAAACATGGCGTAGTAAGAAAAAGTTTGAATAAGACACTAAAAACTGTGATTGAAACACAAGGTAGGAGAAGCATAAAATGATAAACAACTATATCAGGAAAGTGTGAGAATTTACATCATATTAGTATAATACACAAATTCAAATATAAATATAGTATCTTTTCATAAAAGTTTAAACATGGCATGTAGTCTGATAAGAAGTTTTAACATGGTAAAGTTTGATAAATGTTTAAACAGGACACCAAAAACTGTGACTGATACACATTATAGAAAAACCATAAATGATAAAGGGCATAGTAGGAGAAACATAAATGATGAAAGAGCTATATAACAGGGAAGTGTGGCAATTTATATCTATGGGAACTGGAAATATAATTTATAATATACAAAATAATGTTACTTGGGCTGAAAATACTAGCTACTAAAAGAAAATGAATCAAAGCAACTAAGTAAACAGTACTAAACATGAGACAAAGCAATAAAGCAGACAGTACTCAACATAATACAATAGGATAAATAGTTTAAATAGGATAGCAAAAACTATGATTGAAACAAATGGTAGGAGAAGGCATAAAAGTGAGAAAACATGTAACAAAATAATTTTGGGTGAACAAACAATGAGAAAAGTATTGATTGGATGGGCAGAGAATGGCAAACACATCTCTTATACTTGAAGAATCATAAAGGTCAATTAGGATTTAACTATTATCAATTGCTTGTACCATTTCCACATAAAACTATCCCTTTCATTATGTTATCAAATGCACTTCTTAACTGTACTGTCCTTCAATCCTTCAATTTATAGCTATCTAACATCTGAGGCGTCCATTTATAGCAATTTTTGGTAGTCTTCCAAATAACCTTGATGCAAATACTTGGTAATGTAACAAGTTGATATTATTATTTTGAAAAGTCAATTCAATGCTCAACAAGCAGCTTGGGATACGAAAAGTTGGATAGTGAAATCATGTGTTATTATTGTTTACTCTAGCATTAAGTTTGAGTTTGAACCATGGTTAAAATTGTGGAATTCATGATGCCACTGGCAATCACGTATGGTTGGAACTCAATGTTTATGAGAATTGGTTTTATGAGACATTCAGATGCATTTGCTTCAAAACAACTTATGTTTTATTGTAAAGTTTTCAACAACCAAACCTAGCTGATGTCATGAAGTGCTTTTTTTTCCAGTTGGTTTGTATTTTGTTTCAATCTTGACCAATTTTGGGTCTTTAATATGTTGAAAGACAGTATGAGCAGGATGTAAATGACCAGTCTGTGAGGTAAATGGTTATTTTTTCACCACATCATAAGTTCGTAAAGTAGTATTGACAAATGTTATCCCATTTTTTAAGATATGGGTTTTATGATTAAGGCTCTGTGTTAATGACTCATTCATTGTGTTTGACTATGGTGGTTTTCCACATGGCAAAGAGTTTGTGGAAAATCAGAGGTGTGTATCTCAACTGCACTCAAAAATTACAGTCGGAATGGATGTTGAAAAAAATAGCTCAACACTGAAAAAAGCAAAAGCAATGGACCGAATTAGGTACTCCCTCACCCAAATAAAAAAAAAATATTATGGTGAAACGTTCTATGCCAACAATATAGTGACATAATTTAATATATATAATACTATCGGTGTAACCCTTGCACCCTTCAAAGATGCAAGTGCTAGTATAAAATATATGTTAAGGAATTGATTTGTCTTAAGGTTGGAATAAGAGATAATATAAATATGTCTTAAGGTTGGAATAAGGGATAATATAAATATGTTACGTCCCCGACATGATAATTGATATACTATTGATAAGAATTATATGCTATGTTATCCACAACAATGATATTGACGGGAACACTTTGTTATAAAACTAAGGTAATCAAACATATCAATATTATGCATTGTAGAGGGAGAAACACAAAATAGAACGATAATATAAGCAGTGAAAATATATTACTCAAGAGACCACGTAAGACTGCATAAAAAATAATCGATATCTTTATGAGAAAAATGAGATTGTGGAGTCGTAAGGCTATGTTTTGTAGAGTTAGGTATTAACTGTATAAAATGAGCCAGATGTGATACATGGAAGCGTTTAGTATATATTATTAATAATTAACAAACTCATCGTGTGGCCAAGTATAACATTATATAAACATTATTAGTGGGTTTCCCAGACTAATTACAACAGGAATCTGAAAAGGTGTGATTGATGGTAAAGAAATAGTGTTATGGTGAAGAGACACACTCTACCTTCTTACATCGTGATACTTCACCGCATCGATACTCATTTCCATAAGGAAAAAGGAAGGAGGATATTATGAGGAGAGTATAGAATGGAGAAGTATGGATATAACATTGATTGGAAGAAAGAGATTATAAATATAATTCATATTCTTTAAGGAAGAGATGAGAAAAGAAATGAATCATTTACAATGCTGGAACTTATGGAATATGAAGAAAGTGCACTTCAAATTTTAATTAGGAATTATTGAGTAAATTGACTATGTTCCGAGTTGGGGACATTACAATCCCTTATGGTGTTGGAGCCTTTGCACTCATCAAGACTTGATCCAAACAACTTCACCACCAGAACAAAACTTGATCCCTTATGGTGTCATAAATTTTCTTTTTAAAAAAAAAATTACAACTATGGATTGTCAAAGAATTTTAGCAATCTTTTTAAAGCCATACCTAATGTGATGAATTAATTATTTTATACTAAATTAATAAAAAATATAATATAGGTCAACAATGTTAATATAATATAAATAAGAATATATAAATTTTAAACTAATATATCAACATAATTATATACGTATAATAATATAATAAATATAATATTGATAAAATAATAAAAAGTAATAAATAAATGTATAATATATTATAAATACACCATGAATACAGCTCAGCCACACATCTTTATTGGCCCGTACTCAAAATTAGAGAAAACTTTACACGTCCTCAACTGGATCGACTGTGTTGTATCTAGGTGTTTAAAAATAAATAAATAATTTAAAACACCATAAAACTTAAAATTGTATTGAACTAGCATGAGTAGAGTATGTGCCTAGAGACATATAAGCATTCACACCTTCTAAGGTCTCTAGTATTCTGTCTCTTTCATTTTTATAAAGACAAGCCAACCTGATTCTCTGGAAGGCAACAATGTTTTGTTTGAGTGTCCATTCATCCTCTGCACCTCCCGCATAAAAGCCATATACCATTTTAGGAAGCACTTGCCTTGCTAATTCACTGAATTCACTCACATTTACAAGTTCTGAAGCCATTGTTATACTATATGTAAGAATAGTACGAATCCACAAAAAAATGAGACCGCTATGGATCCGTGATTGTGAAAATATGAGGAAAAAGAACTATTGGGGTTAGAAGAAGAACAAAGTATGCTAGATAGAAAGAAAACAAGCATCGAGTAAAACCATCTCAAGAAGGAAGAGTGTTGGTTAACTGGAGCATGTAAGACTTCAAACAATTAGGATGAAATATGAAGTAAATTGCATTGAATGAGAATGTGACGCTTGAATAACAGAGCAAAGGGAATGATTGGCTTGTCAACATTATTTTAATTTGTTTCAATGTTGTAGAGATGTTATTTAGTTTTAGCATGTGTAGATTTGTATATAATAATGAGCCATTGCAGTGAGGATCCAAAACTCATATTTTCGTGAATGTCATGTTTTAGTTGAATACCGATAAGTAAGGTACTGGAGAGAGAAATATGGATATGCAGAGAATTAAAGGTATAGGAGAGGGTTCATGGAGAGATGGGTGCATAGAGAGAGGGAGATGTGTCTAGATGGAGAGATAATGTGTGTGTGTGTGTGAGAGAGAGGGAGAGAGAGGGGGGGAGAGATAGGGTTAGAACTAAGGAGAGGTACAAAGGGAAAAGTTAGCATAAAGAGATAGAGAGAGGTGTGGAGATGGAGATTGAAAAGAAGAGGGATATGGAGAGGAGAGAGGGGGGGTGAGTGCGAATGGAAGATATAAATATATAAAGAATCTAGAGAATGAGAGAGGGAGAGATATAAAGATAAAGATAGAGGTAGAAAGTGATAGAGAGAGAGGTAGAAAAGGGGAGATATATAGGGATAGAGAGTGATAGGGAGATGACAAGATAGAGATAGATATAGAGGGAGAGATGAGAGAAGAAATATGGAGATGTAGAGATTAAAAGGTATAAGAAGAGGGTGATGGAGAGAGGAGTGGGAGGATGGGAGAAAAATAGATAGTCATAAGAGATAAATCAAGAGGTAACTTGATAGAAAGAGATTTAGGGAGATATAGAGGGAGACATAGAGGGGAAGAGATATAAAGATACATAGATGGTGAGATATATTGATACAAAGATAAGGAGATCTAGGGAGAATGAAAGGGAGTGAAAAACAAAGGGACAAATACTTAAATGACCTTTCCATAACTCTACGACGTACCCATTGCACAGTAAGGTGTGATTGCTAGTAGTTACCACATACCAAATTTACCACCAAAATTCAAGTTGCATCTAGTCCTCTTGACCAATTTCCACTTTTCATTTGTAATGATCATTTTGATGAAAAATTGAGGTGTCTAACATTACCCTAATCATTGTTACACAAAACAATAAATAGTATAATACTCTTATCTTGGATGAAAATATCTTAGAGTAACATCTTTGAGAATTTAGTTAAGATAATGTCAAGGATAATTTTATGTTGATGTCTTATTTAATATAGATTATTTGTAAAAAGTGTATAAGAATACAATAGTCTTCTATTGTGTATTGTGAAGAAGCTTTGAAATAGAATACTTGTAAAATTAAGATATTTATATAATTAAACCAATACTTCTTTCTTTTTAATAGATACCGAAAACTTGTGTGGTAGGTTTTATAAATAGATCTTCAATTAAAGTTTCCCTTTAATATCCTGTCCACACTAACCAGGCTCTTATGAATGATGGGGGGGGCGTGGCAGTATACTTTTTAGGAGGAATAGTTCCTATGAATGGAGGTGGCAGTATGATAAGGAGACTCTTTAAAACACGAGCCATAGTAAATTACATCAACTCTGAAAACCATTGACCTGTGAAAGCAACTCTGAAAATATCCATTAACAAAAGTTGTCAGTTGTCAGTCACTTGAGGGAAGCCTCTATCCAAACCAGTAAAATATTAAAAAGGCATTTAAAACATACCAACTACTTCGAGTTGTACATTTAATTATTTGAAAGGGCGTGGATGATAGAACTAAACGGGTGTACATCTAAATCATTAAATATAATTAAATAGGAATTGATGATAGAATTAAAAATGTCTGTACTGGAGTCATTGGATAGATTCAAATTAACAGTCGTTTCTCGGAGTAATTATCTTCGTTCGAATTAGATAAGTACTGAAGATAGATTAGAATCGTACATTTTAAGATATGCGTTTTAGTTTGCCGTTTACACGTTTCGGTTTGTTTGCACCGACTGATTATTGAACCTTTTTACACATTTCAACTCGTTTCCCTCGTGTACTTCACTCCTAAAAACTGTGGGGGCCCTGAAATGCGTACATAGGAAACAACTCATGAACCTCACATCGTACGGACGAACTACTTCTTTGCCCGGTTTTGTAAAAATTCACTTCAACTCCTGCCAACATAAAGGCACTTACCAACCATTTTCTTCTGTATCTATTTACTTCCAGGCGGCTTTTCATTCCTTATCATCTGTTGTATATGCTGAAACAAAATGTTGTTGCAAACGAAAAAGCATTGCGAAGTTGTCTTTCGCTTCCTAATTTGTCTATGTTTGGTGGGCTTCACTGCTGCTGCAAAATGTGTTCCTGAAAAGTGTGGTTCGATGAATGTGAGTTACCCCTTTTGGATTCACAACTCTAATTGCGGATACCCTGGTTTTCAGATCAAATGCACCAAGAATTCCACTGGTACGTTCGTTCCGCTCTTTAGGGCTTTTCTAGGGAATTCTAGTGCTTCCTATTTCAAGATTATGGAGTTCAATTACAGTGGCCACCTCATCATAGATTCCTATAAAATCTATGCATATGCCTTGTATCCAAGCTCTGAGGTGAGAAACTACTTTCGGCTACCATTAGATGGGCCTTTCACTCTTTCAAAGTCCAACATGTTGGTGGTGGTGGGCTGCGAATCTGTGGGTACTTATAGTTACGGGCGTTTGGGAGAGGCAAAATGTACATCAATGTGTGACCTTCATAATAATCAACCATTGTGTCCCTTTGGCTGTTGTCAAATTAATCTCCCAGATAATTGGCCGTGGATTAATTTCACGGCGGGTGTTATTTCTTTGCCCAACAATACAAACACCGACAATTTTATGAGTAAGTTTGGCTTCTCCACCATAATGGACATGTCCACCTTAGTCTTCAACGATCAAGGAACAAACCGCCATTGGGGACAACGCTGGAATGTTTCATATGGTCTCCGCCTTAACTGGGGTATTGGGCTCCATAATTGTTACATGGCTAAGGAACATCAAATTATTCTTGCTCCGTCCAAGCCGAATGTCTTCCCTCGCCTTCAGGAAGAGGCCACGTGTGCAGATGTCTCCCTGGGTATGAAGGAAATGGTTATTCCAATGGCACTGATTGCACGGGTATCATCTCTGCACTTTTGTTAATTTTAACCATTGTTACTGTCATGCCCTCTCTTTTACTAGTATTGCTATTTAAACTCTCAAAGATCCTAACACCAAGAATGACAAATGTTCAGATATAGATGAATGCAGTCATAGAGGGTCGAATAAGTGCATTGGAAATGAGGGAGGAGGGATATGCCATAATTTGGCAGGTTCATACAACTGTTCATGTGCAAAAGGATATTTGGGAGATGGCTTTACAAATGGGATAGGATGCAAGTCCACAACTGAAAACCACCTTGTCTTTCCTGCAATCATAGGTAACGAGAAATTCAATAGACTGGGCGTGTTTGAGTTGTTTTAATTGCCTGCCTTTGAAGATGAGTATAAGATAACTGTATTTTTATATTGTTTAATTTTGGAGATGATGCTGTTTCTGGATTTGATTGTGTGCAAGATTTTTACATCAACGTTTTGAATCTCACTGTGATCCATCCTTAGGATGAGAAGAGCTTTGAAACCAAAAATTTTGCTCCTACAGCTCTTCTCATCCTATTTGAAATGTTGATATAAAATTTTTGCACACAATCAAATTCAAAAACAGTGTTATCTCTATTTGATAGATTGTAAAACTCTCCCTAATATTAATTGTCTAACCTTATAAAATGTATATACAGGATCTGTCTCTTCGTTTGTGGTTGTCTGTGTAGCAGCATCTCTTTTGGTTTGGTGGCTAAAGAAACGGCACTTGAAACTTGTGGAGGCCAAGTATTATGAGCAGTTGCAGCAGCACATATCGTCTACAATGGGAAAAGAAAGTCTGAGAATTTTTACAGCCAAAGAACTGGCAAGAGCTTCTAATAATTATTCAAAAGAAATGGTGTTGGGAAGGGGTGGCTTTGGAACAGTGTTCAAAGGTGTTCTGTCAGATGATACTCTTGTTGCAATTAAAAAGTCAAACCAAGTTATACATCTAGAGGACGACCATGAGTTTCTCAATGAAGTTACAATCCTCTCTCAAATAAATCACAGAAATATTGTGAAATTGTTAAGGTGCTGCATCCAAGCTAAATTTCCATTGTTGGTATCTGAGTTTGTCCCAAATGGAACATTGTTTGAGCATTTACACTCCAAAGAGAAATCTTTGTCTTGGACATCACGACTGCAGATTGCAATCGAGACAGGGGAGGCTTTGATATATCTACATTCTGGAGCATCTCAACCCATTTTTCACCGAGATGTAAAATCATCTAATATTCTCTTGAATGAGAGATTCTCTCCCAAAGTTGCAGACTTCGGGATTTCTCGTCTCATTTCTGCTTCCAATAACACACATTTCACCACTTATAATATGAAGGGCACGTGGGGTTACTTAGATCCCGAATACTTAAAAACTTATCAACTCACCGAAAAAAGGTGATGTGTACAGCTTTGGTGTAGTCCTTGTTGAGGTTTTAACAGCTTTGAAACCCATTTCTGAAGAAAGGGCCGGTGATGAGATGAGTTTATCTAATCTTTTTATGTCCAGGCTCAATCACAATCGCCTAAGAGAGTTCTTAGATAAGAAAGTATTGGAGGAGGGAAAGGTGCAAGAGATGGAAGATATGGCGAAGATAGCAAAAGAGTGCCTCCATTTTGAAAGGAAGAAGAGACCATCAATGAAAGAAGTGGTGGAGCAACTTATTTGGATAAGAGGTGCCACAAGGAGAACCAAGTTTCATGGCGACATAGAGTTTGAAGATGCAATATCGAGGAGCTACATTTTTCCATCCAATGCTGAGAGTACGTCAGAGGAACCATTCACAACAATGATTCAGATGTCGAACACCGGTGAATGATAAGGCTTCTATTTTTAGATTAGAAATAATATGTGATTATTCACTATTACCTAGACTACTGTTGATTTGTTCTGTTTTATCTTTTTAAAGCTCGGAAGATGCTCTCTAAAAAATGTTTGTATGTATTTGTAAAATATAAGAAAATGTAATATATATGAGCTTTCTTCAATAAATAAATATAAGAAAAAGTAATTTCTGTGTTTGTGAAAAATCTTTTGTATAGGGATAGCGTAATTTTTGGATTTGATTGTGTTTAAGTTTTTTATATCAATCAAATGTAGAAACTGTGTTATTTCTACTTGATGGATTGTGGAAATCTTCTAGCGTTGAACCTTTTGTATGTTTTATTTTGATGTATTTATTTAAGATTTTATTTAAAAAATTGTTTAATATAGTTTACATTGATATATTTATTTTATATTGATCAAGCAAATATTACAAATAAAATAAATTGCAGTCAAAGAGGTGACTGCAAGAAAAGAATAAGATTACAAAATTAAGTTGCAACAAAATAAAATGTAATGGCTGGGATCACAAGCTTCACAAAACAAGATTCAACTAACCGAGTTGATCCAAACAACTCCCTAATCATATCAACAAATACAAAAACTAAAAACATATAAAATCAACATTGTTGGAAACGTCCAATCAAGAAAGTATTGAAGGCACTTACATAAAATTATACAAAGAAACTCATCAATCTTAAAACATCAGGAATTTGTGGAGCTGACTTGCACATTTGATCCCTCCTTGATGAAGTTGCAGAATTTGGTACTTCGTACCCGTATACTATATATGCCACCATAACTTTGACCAATCTTTAGGTCTTACTCTTGAAACTTGAAGTTCCAAAAAATGATAGTTTTCTCATTCAACTACTTGTGGGGTTGATTCCATCCTTATGCTCAATCTTTAGTTGTGAACATTGAAAAACTAGTTGGAACATAATGTTCGAGTAAAAAAATAGATAATCTACTTCTTGATGCAAAATGTGAAGAGAAAATAATGCTCAATATCTACTTCTCCAAATTTGTAACAAAATGCACATTGCCTCAGAGAATTTGCAATCATATTCTTGTGAAGACCAAACCCAAAATAGCTTCCTTTCATCTTCAACTATGATTAAAAAAAAGCCAAAAAATGTATTTTTGCTCTAGGACAGCACCAAAAGATATGTTTTATGTTTTCATTATGATGACAAAATAGACACTTAATTACTTGCAATGACAACAATCTCAAATTATCTCCTATAGATGATTTATGTTGTAAAATTTTCTGAGACAAAATTTGAGCATTTGCCCCAGCCTTAGATTTCCACATTTGAGCACTCAATTTTCTCCATTTCCTTTCTTTTAGCCTACAATTCCATTTGTTGTTGAGTCTTGGATTTAACTTTAAGGATGATATAATGTGTAAATAGATACATGTTTTAGAAGAAAACATGAAAATGGATACTTTTTCATCTACAACCAATCCTTGAATATGTTGCACTATAACGGAGTGCATAATTTAATAAGAAGTTTCATAGGAACCAATGATTTGGCAAAAATGAGAAACCCTTTAATCTTGTTACCCAACTTAAAGGAATTCTTAGACTCTTTCTAGATGAATTGGTCAAGGAAATCAAAGTTCCAAATGTCATTAAAATGCCTCACCCCCTTCTTGAACAGATAACTAGCCCGCCTGGGAAAAATGATAGCCAAAAGTTGCCCATGGTATTGTATATGTCTGTTCCACCAAATAGAGGAATTTGCAAAGCTAAAACCATGTTGGAGTGAATTCTTTCTCCCATTCAAACACTTAAAAAACTAATTTCCAAGCCTTCAAAATGTATTACAATGGAAAGGATCCTTTAATACAAAAAAGAGGAGCAAGTAAAATATTATCCTATTGTTCATATCAACAAGATAAATTCTATGTCATACCAAGATTTTCCATTGTTCATCTCCTGTCACTGATCTTATTATCCACTAAGTAGATAAAAAAATCCCCTAAGTTCTAGGATCTAAAAGGCCCAACCCTCTTTATATTTTGGTTGAATACAATGAAGCTAAGAGGAGGACTTGAAACCTGCCGTACCATGCCAATTTGTCCACAAGAATTAATAAATACCATTACTTGTAAAAATTATATTGCCACCTACATTCATAGGAACTATTCCTTGTAAAAAGAGCACTACATTGATAAGGTATAAGACATATTATCTCTCAGATCTAGCATTTGCTAGTTGAAAGGTGTTTTCCTAGATTAAACCCTAGTTTTGGAATTTAACCATGAAAATAAAATAAATTAAAATGTAATTTTAAGCATGTTAACATAGAGCAGAGGCTAGATCTGAGAGATAATATATCTTATACCTTGTTGATGCAATACTCATTTAATTTGATCACAAATGTTGATACAACATGACTTCACAAAACCCAAAAGGAAAATCATGAATTAATGCTTGCATGAAGGACTTGCCACAATGTTGGATTTGAAGGATATGGTGGAAAGAAATGACTTGACTGCTTTATGTTTGAATGCTTGAATTATTTAATGAATTTAAGGATGGATGCCTATGAGTTGGATTTAAAAGATAATGTGAGCCTAAATTCACCATTCACATAAGCTAATTATTGTATGATTCAATTTTGCGGCTTCATTAAAGGCGGTTTGGTGTTGAAGGCGACTTGCTACCCCCTAGGTGGGCCCAAATTTTATCCTAGGGTTTTGAATGTTGGGGAAATGTTATAATTTAATGTAAAATTGAGCTAAAATTTTGTAATCTAGTATAGGAGGCCATACATGCCTGCTAATATAGGGCCTAGGTGAGCAAGAACTTGCATAGGGATACAATTTATGATACTATATCTAGTCTTGACTTTAGGGGGAGTATGAACCTACATGCATACTCACAGTAGAGAGAGAGAGAGAGAGAGAGAGAGAGAGAGAGAGAGAGAGAGAGAGAGAGAGATCACTAAGTTCAAGGGAACAAGTTCCCAAGTCCTAGGATCTTAGCTTGTAAATCCACATGCAAGGACACACATAAAAATAAAAATAAAGGACAAAAAGAAAAAAGATTCACAACAAAAGGGTTAATAGTAGAAAGAAAGGCTCCAAGTCAACTAATTGAAGACTTTAATAGTCAAAATATCTCAACCACTAATATCACACTTTGAATTCTATTGCAAGAGTGAAATAGGACACATGGAAAGATCAAGAGCATAGATCAAAGATGAGAAAAGACACCATGATCCAACCAACTAGCAAGGTGTGTTATGCTATGGAACCATGAGAGAGAGAGAGAGAGAGAGAGAGAGAGAGAGAGAGAGAGAGAGAGAGAGAGAGAGAGAGAGAGAGAGAGAGAGAGAGAGAGGAAGCTATATTATACTAGTTGATCCATAATAGAGCATAGATTCCCCTAGACAACAATTTGTGTTATGTTGTGTGATGAGTGAGACAAAAAAGAAGGCAGGGCAAAAAAAATGTCAAGCAACTTGTTTTATGCTAGTTCTACTCATCCCAAGCAAGGCTTCAATACAAAGCTCAAATGTTTATAGTCTAGCAAGTTTTGTTATGATAACCAACCCATCTCAAGGATAACCAAGGAAAGAATTGTATGCAAGGAAATGTACTAAAAATGGTACAAAAGAATAACCCAATAAAGCATAGTATCCAAGAAAATCTCATGAAAATGGTGCAAAAGGATAACCAAAGAAAATATTGATCTCATAAAAATGGTGCAAAAGGATAACCAAAGAAAATATTGTATTGAAGTCCAAACATACTAAAAGTGGTGCAAAGTATAACCAAGGAAAGTATTGTATTTAAGGAAATTAACTAAAAATAATGTAAATAATAACCAAGAAAACTATTTTATCCATGAAAATCTACCAAATTTGAAAGGAGGCCACACATATGTCCCCCTCCCTAAGCTCCTACACAAAGCTTGGTGTCCACCATGGGAGCTTCATTGAAGAGGCAATACCCTATCACATGAGTTCATATTGGGCGGTTCAAAATGGTGAAAAAATAGGGAAATATATTAGGGGGTGGGGGATTGAGGGGGGTTGTGGTAGATTAAAAAGGTTTATATAGTACATGGATTATTGGGTGGGTATTGGAGGGGGTGACAAAAAAGAAGTTTGAAGTAATATTTTTTGAAAATAGGGGTATTCTTTAGTATGTCATGTGAATGCATGTGATATGACCTAGGTTCACAAAGTGAAGCCCCCATGGTCATGGCTACTCCATATAGATCTCTTCCTAAATATTAGGCCATGTAGGAAATAACTCTTCACATCCATCTAATACAATGATCAATCCTAAGATGTAGCAATGGAAAGTGCAAGACACGAGCAAAAATCTCAAAATAGTCAATGAACTCAACCTGAGAAAATCACTTAGCCACAAGACAAGCCTTGTACTTTTCAATTGACCCATTAGCTACAAACTTGGCATAATACATCTACTTGCAATGAACCAAATTTATTCCCTTAGGAAGAGGAACAATATCCCAAGTATGATTCTTCATCAATGAATAATACTCCTCAACCAAGCACTATCCCATTGTAGAACACCTTAAGCATCTAATAACTTTTGAGAATTAGTAGAAACTACATGACTCAAAATATTGACACTTGAAATTTGGGAATGATTGCAATAAGTAGTTGTGGCATTACCAATAAGAGAAACAACCTCCTCAATAAGAGTATGAGCCTAAAGAGGTCGATTTGGTGTTGGTTAAGAATGTGGAGAACCCTCATCAATAACAATAGGGCCATCAATTCAAGTCATACCTATACATCCTTAGCTATTATGTTTTATTCTCTAACTAGTTAAAGTATTTGTAAAAAAAAAACAATATCAAATTGAAGGACCTTTGTGTTAGAAAATCTCCTAGTCTCTAAAATAAGCTCTCTAAGGAAACATAACTAATATGATCTTGACATGTATTTACCCAATGTAATCATGGGTATGAATCAAGGAAAATCAGTCTCCCTATGAGACCAAATTTCTCCAAATAGTTGATTAGTTAATGCTAGTTTGGCCAATTCTAGGGAAGCATTTTCTTCGACATTGCAGTTTCCATGAAAACTTATGTATTCTCCACCTTTTGGTGCAATAGTTGACTCTTGCTCAAGATCATATCCTTATATGGTTGATTTGTGTCTTTCCCATTATCATTTGTAAGTTGCAAATCATAAATAACCGATTCCTCTCCTTTTTCTATCATTACTTCAATGGTAGCTTTTGAGTTTTCCTATGTCTTCCACTCTTTACTTTTTTCATTCATTTCAATTTTTCTACAATCATCAACTCCCTCTTGACTAGGCACAGTTTGATCTTATTTTGACTTTGATTGAGTTTCTAATTCATGATCTAGTTCCTCTTTCATTTTTCTTATGTAGTACCTATCAAAAAAATTGGTAGCCTTAACCTCCTCAGATTTATTTGAGTATTCATAGAAAATTCTAATAACCTCCTCATTCATAGGTATAGTCAACCTTATCAACCTTTGATATTCTTGAAATGTTAATAGATCCCTCATCTTTTCATATATGGTATATCATCTAACAATTTTAGATGTAGAAATTTCATTATCCATTTTAAAAATTTATGTAATAATCCTAAGGATCCCACTTACTCACAAAATTTTAGCTCTGATACCACTATAATACACTTCCCTATTATTCTTTTTAATTAAAAGTATTATGTTTTTTTTCATGATCTTTCAAACTAGATAGAAGGTGCATAATGGTTATTTATGAAACTATTGGAAACAATAATAAAAAGTCGAAATGGGGTTCTTGGGTTCAGAACATTGTTCAACAAAATGCAGATTCTATTCACAAATTCCAACATCAACTAGGCCATTTCACATTTCAGTGCAGTAAGTTGGCTCATTCAGTGATGGTGGTGTGTGAGGATCACTGTACAAACCCACTCAAATGCTCATATCAATGACTTTAGCTTAGGAAGGAATAAGTTCCTTCTGTAGAATCCCTAGAGACCATCTAGAAAATGCCCTTGCAAGATTTCACCTAGTCTTACAAGATGTCTATTTTCTTCTTTTTTGCACTGAGATATGTACTCATGATTTAGAATAACCTCAGCAAGGTTGAAGCAATAGGATGGGAACCGATAGATTCTCCTAACCAAGATGTTGATAGCTTAGTTTACCATCTTATGTATCAAGCTTCGCTAATTAAGATGCCAATTTCATAAGATGCGCTTAACAAAGATGCAATAGTTAATCTTCGATCCTGGAAGCTTTTAGAGCAGTTATTAATAGAATTGGCTACCAAAATTATCTATGAAATTGCAGAGGAGGAGGGTGTAATTTTTCATGAAGACTTCATGCAACATATGGATATGGACCCTGTCCAACATACTTATTTGGCCTCACCTATAAAAAATAATACTTCCCAGCTAGATCTTATGTTGCAAGGAGATTTACAACATTGATCCACACATGATGTAGTGGGCAAGAGGAGTTCAAAAAGATGGTATTCTCAGGGAAGATAAATTGCACTTAGAGGTCCTCAAACATAACCAACTCATCCATCATTCCTTCTCCATAGGTTTAGAAGATTCCAGTGGTAAAGTTGACAAAGTTAAGATTTTAGATCATCTAATTCCATTCAAAGATAGAAACTATATGGCTGGTGAGTTTGATCATCAATTGTCTTTATCGATTGAAAAATCCCCCAACCAAAAGAATCTAGTTTCCCCGGCCCCTAAGAAGAGGGACATAAAACCAAAGAATGTTCAGACCAAGGTGAAAATAGATGCTAGTATTCAGTCAACCCTAGATGGGAAATTTGCACCATCAAAATGAGAGACAAGGAGGACTAAGTGTTCTCCTTGTCCAAAATGAAGATTTCCTTATGGAATGTCAGAGGCCTGAATGCCTCTGACAAGAGATATGGACTCAAGAAGGAGCTGGATTCTATGAGGGTAAACATCATCTTATTCCAAGAAACAAAAATGTCTCAAGAGACATTTGATAAGACTATAGGCAAGTGGAGTTCCTAACAATCGGCTCATCAACAGGGCAATGGTGCCTTAGGAGGCCTGGCAATATTATGGGATTCCAAAATAGTACAAGCTCAAACCTTAGCATAGGTTGATAATTATCAAATTCTAAACACCGTTGTCTATGACTTATCGTTTATCCCGATCAATGTTTATGGCCCCATGGAAACATATGACAAGCAAACTCTTTGGCTGAAGTTAACTGGGTTTATTCAATCTTAAAATAACCAACATATTATTGTGGGGGGGAGAATTTAATGCCATTTTAAAGGTTTCAGAAAAGATTGGGGGCATTTCTCCTCCAATAAAAACTATCACATACTTCTCGAATTTTGTGGCAGATAACAAACTTATGGATATTGAGCCTGTCAAGGGTTCTTTTACATGGACAAAACATGGACAAGCAAAAGAGCCAATTTTTCTTAGATTGTAGTTAGATTGGATAGGTTTTTGGTTACTTTAGACTAGAAGTTAACTAGCATCACATTCCACTCAGCAATATTGGCGTGCCCGGGCTCATACCACTTTCCTATTACTTTACAGCTTGTTCTGCCACCCGATAACAAAGGTTTTCATCACCAGCCTTCTTTTATATTCTAGAGGATGTGGCTTCGTCACCCCTAATTTCTACCTCTCATGCAACAATGGTGGGTGACTGAACCTACATGTGATGGGTCTAAAATGCATTAATTTTCACAGAAACTCAAATTTATTAAGCAACAAATCAAAAAGTGGAATGAGGTGACATTCAAAAACATTTTCAAAGAAAAAGATCTTGTTAAACAACAACTATCTGATATTCTTGACAAGTCTATTAATCAGGGTTTGGATAGTGCTAACTTCTATAGGCAGTAATACCTATAGGTGGAATGGGAAGAACTATGCTCTTGTGAAGAGATATATTGGCGTAAAAAATCTTGAGAACTCTGGCTACGAGAGGAAGATAAAAATACACAATACTTTCATGCATCTGTAAAACAAAAATGAGTTGCTAATCATATTTTTTCTATCCATAATGCACAGTCTGGAAATTTAATTACTGATGCCCATGGCATTCAACAGGAAGGAGTTAGATTCTTTAAAGAGCTTCTAGCACCAACAAACCTGCATGCATCTTCAACAACCCAAATTCAAGATATCCTTCAAGCTATCCCCACCATTATCTCAGAATCTAATAATGTGAATTTGCTTTCTCCCTTCACAATCTTTGAAGTGAGAAAAGTGGTCTTCTCCTTGCCTCGTGATAAATCACCTGGACCAGATGGATTTACAATAGTATTCTACCAAGCATGTTGGGATTTTCTTGGGTGGGACCTCCTTGGTGTTCTTGAAGAATCAAGGAAAAGTAAATCAATGCTAAAATACTTTAACACAACAAACATTGGCATCATCCCAAAGATTAAATCTCCCAATTCATTTTCAGATTTTAGACTAATTTCTCTATGTAACACAATCTACAAGATCATCACTAAGGCAATCTACATGAGATTGCAACATTTGATCCCACATCTTGTGTCACTAGAACAAGGAGGCTTTGTACCAAGTAGAGAAACTATGGAAGGAGCATTAGTTGCACATGAGGCTCTTCATTCAATCAACTCAAATAAGTCAACAAATTTCATCATTAAGCTGGATATGATGAAAACTTTGTTAGAAAGTAAAGACCACCAAGATAACTGAGAGGGGGAGGGTGAATCAGTTATCTGATAATTAAACCCTTTATCAACATTAATTTCAATATCAACTTCAACAACTTCAAACCATATAATTAATGCAGTAACCAACCATAGAAAGATAATCATACACAATGACACAATAACACAACATATGTTAACTAGGGAACCTCTTGATCAAAGAGTAAACCCCGGTGGGAATGATGCCCACAAAATGATGCACTAATATGAAAGTTCCTTTTTAGAGGATGGACCTTGTTAGGAGTCTTATGAAATACATTCAGTACATATGAATCTTTGTTGGGAGATTTTGAATCCCTGTTAAAAGATTCTAACCCTGTTAGGAGTTATGGAAGACAGAAGGACCCACTGCCCAAACAACTTCAAGGAAAGATCTCTAAACTCACTGTCCAACAGATCTTAGGATTATTCAATAGAATAATATGAAATATGTTACCTCCTTCACACTATGCCAAAACTGCACTCTCTGCTACACAAGATCACAAATCCAGATCTCTGAACTTCGCAAGTCTTCCTTCATCACTGAATTAGCTCTTTTCTTCACTTCATGCATACATTTGTATCACAAGTTTCACAACTTCATATCATAACTATTAAAATTCTCCAATAACAAGGAATACATTCCTTCCTTTATACCACACTCAAATAATTACAAATGAGTCGGCATGCAAATACAAAATAATAATTTCAACACGCTACATCAAAATTACATAAAACTGTCAGCTTCCAGATACAATAACTTTCCAATCGTGTGACCTCAAAGTTTGTGCTATGAACCATGTCACCACCAATGAGTCTCAAACTTCCCTTTAACTGTGCAGAATCAGATTCCATCTCGGTTAGGAGATATCCTCCGATTACCAAAAACTGCTACATAGGAATACTGCTAGAATACTGCTTCCACCAAAATGCTTATAACTTTCATGAATAAATGAATTTCTTTATGAACTCTTAACCATAGGCTAATAACACACCAAAGAACATACCATCAACTGCACATAACTCAATCTGCAATATAACATGTGTGCAAAACAAAACTGTGCCTGCTTTTCTGCTAAACTTCATAATATCACTGTGTTGACATCAATGACAATCATAGTCATGAATGCAACAACCACTGCTACAGAATGACTGCCAAGGGCTTCAACATTTATTCCTAACAATCTCCCCCATTGGCATTGATGGAAACATAGATGAAAAATATCCAATGTTCCAAAAATCTAATCATTGCTGCTCAACTGCACTGCTACTCATCATCAATCAAATCTTGCTTCATTTTCCTATTCAATCTCTCTCTCAATGTTGTTCCTCAATGTTTTTCATGATTCTCTCCCCCAATGACATCAATGATAGAAATTCCATCACTATGTCAAAAAATAGCTCAATGTCAAAAGACACTATTCAGAAAATACATTCACAAGAGTCCTCAATGACTCAACTCAGATACACATACTCCCCATAGAGGAAGTACCAACATCCAATCTAGAAAATAGATAGGGGCATAAACCACTGGACGGATGCAACCAACTACATCATTACTCAAAAGTAGGTTGGGGCATAACCCCAAGCATACCTCTCAGATACTCAAATGTATCCTTAAGAAAAGGCTTAGTAAATATATCTACTATCTGCTCCTTTGTGCTTATGTACTCCAGTCTGACTTCTTTATCTGCAACTTTCTCTCTTACAACATGATACTTGATCTCTATATGCTTTGTTTTAGAATGTAAAATCAGATTTTTAGACATACTGACTGTACTTGTATTGTCACAATATATGACAATAGGCTCATTAAACTTGATTCCAGTGTCCATCAACATCTGCTTCATCCAAATTATCTGATTACAATTGTTTGCTGCTGCTACATATTCTGCTTCTGCTGTACTCTGTGAGATACAATTCTTCTTTTTGCTCAACCAAGAAACCAATCTTCCTCCAAGAAAAAAGGCTCCACCACTGGTCCTTTTCTTGTCATTAACATTGCCTCCCCAATCGGCATCAGTATATGCACATAGGGTAAAATCATCAGAATTTTCATACCACAGTCCATAGTCAATTGTGCCTCTAAGATATCTCAGTATCCTTTTTACTGTTGCATAATGTGACTCTCTAGGTTCAGCTTGAAATCTTGCTACCATTCCAACTGAATGTTGTATATCTGGTCTAGTGTGTGTCAAGTACTGCAATCCACCAATCATAGATCTGTATTTCTTTTGCTTAACTTCTGGTGTCTCATCTTTACTAGATAGTTTATGTCCTGTAACCATAGGTGTTCCAACTGGTTTACAATTCTCCATACCGAATCTTTTCAACAAATCATTCAAGTACTTTGTCTGACTTATAAAGATACCATCTTTGTTTTATGTTATTTGTAATCCCAAAAAGTATTTCATTTCTCCAATCATACTCATTTCAAATTCTGTTTTCATTTCATCAACAAATTTGTCACTAGCTTCATCTTCTCCTCCAAAAATAATGTCATAAAAAAAAATAACCAAAACTAACAATCCATTCTCAATTTGTTTTGTGTATAGGTTACTATTAGTTGTTCCTTTTGTAAATCCCAATTTTAACAAATACTTATCTAATCTAGCATACCAAGTTCTAGGTGCTTGCTTTAGTCCATACAATGCTTTCTTTAGTTTACATACCATGTCTCCTTCTTGAGTCAAAGGAAAACCTTTAGGCTACTCAATGTAGACTTCTTCTAATTCACCATTCAAAAATGCTGACTTCACATCCATCTGATACACTTTGAATTTCTTAAATGCTGCATAAGCCAAAAATATTCTTACTGCTTCAAGTCTTGCCACAGGGGCAAAAGTCTCTTCATAGTCAATTCCTTCTTCCTGTGAGTATCCCTTACATACCAATATTGCCTTGTTTCTAATTACTTCTCCTTGTTCATTCATCTTGTTCTTGAATACCCATTTAGTTCCAATCACATTTTTTTTTCTTTAGGTCTAGGGACCAATTCCCATGTCTTGTTCTTTTCAATCTGATCCAATTCTTCTTTCATAGCTTTAATCCAATGTTCATCTTCACAAGCTTCATTTGTAGACTTAGGTTCAATTTGAGAAATCAAACATAAATGTACCTTCTTTCTAGTCATAACTCCTCTGTCCAAAATTCCAATAACTTGCTCAACAAGATGATGTCTTGATATATACCTGTTAGGTGTCATAGTCATTGATCTTTCTTCAATTGTAGATTCTTCTCTAGATTCTTCTTCGTTTTCTTCAGCATGACTTTCATTAAAAAATTCACTGTCAGTCTCAAAAAATTGTTAAGTAGTTTCAATGTTAGGTTGAGAGTTAGTTCCTTCATCAGATTCATAATCAAGCATTCTTTCCTGAATTTTAAACTTCTCATCAACTTTTACATTTGCACTTTCAACAATAGTTTTAGTTCTCTTATTGTAACATCTATATGCTTTGCTTTTCAAAGAATATCCAAAAAAAATTCCTTCATCACTTCTAGGATCAAACTTTCCTATATCATCATCTCTCTTAATATAACATTTGCTTCCAAAAATTCTAAAATACTTAATTGAGGGTGCATGTCCAAACCACAATTCTTAAGGTGTCTTGTCTGTGTCTACTCTGATTTGTACTCCGTTCATTGTATATACTGCTGTATTCACTGCTTCTCTCCAAAATATCTTTGCCAAATCACCTTCAAATAACATAGCTCTAGCTACTTCAGTCATTGATCTGTTCCTTCTCTCTGCAATACCATTTTGTTCAGGTGTTCTAGGGGCTAATAACTGTCTCTTAATACCATTTACTTCACAAAAAGTGTTAAACTCTTTAGATGTAAATTCTCCACCTCTATCGGATCTCAAACATTTAATCCTCATTCCTGATTCATCCTCAACTTTATTCTTTATGACCTTAAACTTATCAAATGCTTCAAATTTTTCTTTGAAAAATGCAATCCACATCATTCTTGCAAAATCATCAACAAGAATCATAAAATACCTTTCTCCATAGAATCCTCTAGTCCTAGTAGGACCGCTCAAGTTTGTATGAACAATCTCCAACTTTTTTGAAGATGTGAACTTCTTGCTAGGAAATGAACTCCTTTTCTACTTATCCATCACACATTCCTTGCAAATCATGTTAGTAGGCTTCATAATCTTAGGTAAGTCTCTTACTGCAAGTGTAGAACTTACTTTTACAATATTATCAAAGTTTATATGACAAAACCTTCTATGCCATAACCAATTGTCATCAATCTTAGTCATCAAGCATGTCATCTCAGTAGGGTTCAAATGAAATACATTACCTCTGGTTCTAGATCCAGTTCCAATTAGATTTCCATCTTTATCCTTAATCACACAAGTTTTCTCAGTAAACCAAACTTGATATCCTTTATCCACTAACTGTCCAACACTCAAAAGATTATGTTTCAATCCATCAACAAAGTAAACATCATCAGTATTAGTCTTTCCATCAAGAGTAATAGATCCTATACCTTCACTAATACATTTGGGGTGAAATTCCTATGGCAATTTGCGACGGCAGGCAAATGTCATGCGGTTTTGGCTTTTTTTTTTCAAATATAGCCCGAAACCGTCGCAATTGCGACGACAATACATTTGGCAACGTCGCCATTGCGACATTGTCAGGATATAAGGGCAAAAAAAAAGGAACGTTGTCATTTGTGTTTTCAACAGCGCCGTAACCCTCCGCGAAATCACATCGGGATATAAGGGCAAAAAAAACAAGAACGTTCTCATTTGTGTTTTCAATAGCGCTGTAACCCTCCGTGAAATCACATCGGGATATAAGGGCAAAAAAAACAAGAATGTTGTCATTTGTGTTTTCAACAGCGCCGTAACCCTCCGCGAAATCACAGCTACAATTTTTGAGTACGTTGGGTTTATTTTTCTTTTGTCATTATTATGTAATCTGGTATTCAGCTGTTAGAGAGCTTAAATACCCAGAAATGAGGACATATCTGTGTTGAATTTATTGTTAGCGGCTTTGGTTATTTAGAATTTTAATTTTATTTGTTCATCTTTCAAGCACAAACATTTTGTGGACCGTAACGTCTTCATTGTTTCGGGTATGCAGTGAAACAGCCCTAACTTTCAATTGCGACGTTGTCAGGATATAAGGGCCAAAAAAAAAAGGAACGTTGTCATTTGTGTTTTCAACAGCGCTGTAACCCTCCGTGAAATCACATCGGGATATAAGGGCAAAAAAAACAAGAACGTTGTCATTTGTGTTTTCAACAGCGCCGAGAGAGATTCCCTCCGCGAAATCACAGCTTCAATTTCTGAGTACGTTGGGTTTATTTTTCTTTTGTCATTATTATGTAATCTGGTATTCAGCTGTTAGAGAGCTAAAATACCCAGAAATGAGGACATATCTGTGTTGAATTTATTGTTACCGGCTTTGGTTATTTAGAAGTTTAATTTTATTTGTTCATCTTTCAAGCACAAACATTTTGTGGACCGTAACGTCTTCATTGTTTCGGGTATGCAATGAAACAGCCCTAACTTGTGACTACCTTCACGGTACTTGTGTACATTATCATGTTGTCTTTACAGTGACTGTCCTCATTCAAGTGGCAATTACATAAGGGACAGTCACTGTGAGATGTCCTCATTTGTGACAAGGACAGTCACACTTAGGACATCTCACAGTGATATTCCCTTGTGTAATTGCCACTTGAATGTATTGCTATTGAACCACATTAATGCTTTTCTTTTTCAACAAATGAGGACAGTCACTCTAAAGACAACATGATAATGTACACAATTACCAAAAAATGATCTTGTTAATTGATGTAACACTTTATCTTGCTCACTCCCTATCCTTCACTAGGGTCTCTTTAGGCCAATGTTTTGACTTGATAGGGTACTTAACTATCCCTATACTCTTTAGGTATCTCTACCCAAGATCCCACTCCTTCAACTAGTGCACACCAACAAGAAATACAATGAACTCTGCTCAATACCAATCCAGCTACTAGGACACTCCTAGTCTTGTCTTCACAAATTGAAACACATTCAACTAGAACTTTACTCCATGGAGAGGCTGGCCACTAGGACCTCTATTGGTTTCAATATTACTCCTTCACCTATACTTTTCATCAGTACTTCAATCCGGTTCATCAAACCATGCCAATTGCACCCAAAAATAGGCTGCTAGCAATTAGGCCTTTGTCAAGCCTTTTTGTTTATATTAAGCCACCTAAAGGGCTTAGGATTCAGATGCCCTTTATTGAGAACTCCAAGATATCTAAGGTCTTCTCCTCCTAGATTTTTTGTACACCAACTCCTACAGCCATGCCTGAAAACAAGTATTTTGACACAACTTGGACAGTCTGACTAAGAGTTTGTTTTCTTAGCAACCAAAGAAACTCACCCAATCTTCTAATTTGACTTGGGGCTTCTTTAGATGTGTGTCTACCTCTCCATGAGATTTTAGTTGAAGCAACCAATGCATTCAACTTGTTGTAATCTTCTTGTAATGATTTGTCATCCCTAACTGTGCTCAACTGACTCACCTAGGACATCATTGCAAACATAGAAAATGAGCTTCCCAGGGCCCCTCCTTCCAAACATATAGTACATGGAGTCTCCTCACCCATTCCAAGAGCTCGTACAAAATTGACAATGGAATGATGAGCTAAGACTCCATTTGTTCAACCTGCCTGGTTCAAACCAACGATAGGGTACTTAACAAAAGAATTAACAAACTAGTTGGAATGCTTCAAAACTCAAAAAAAACACAAAACAGAATAACAAAACAACTTGTACTAACTTTTCCAATAGACACTACGAGCTATCTAATCCATTAATCAACTGACAACAAAGAAACAAAAAAACTCAAGAATTCACTAAAACCGTGTTACTCTACAAATCTTCTTAATTCCAAATGTTTTTCCCCCCAACCTTTTTCACAGATCGATGGAGGCCTCTTATAGTTGATTTGATGCCTAATTCAATGGTTTCATATAGTTACATAACCATCTTACTCGAAAATGCTCCCTTGCACAAATGTTGTCAATGTTGTGAATGACAACATTAACAACTTGTTACAACCTTTGGGATTTTGGTTCAAAACTTATTGTTAAAACACCATAAGACCCTAACCATGACTTAGTTATGCTATTTAGACCTCACATAGGCCACTTCTACACTTCTTTGCCCAATTTGACCCCTAAATGCTTCATTCCCACTTTTGCCACAATATTGGTAACTTGGGTACAAATTGGCACTTGCCTTCACAAAGGTCACACATGAGGACATCTCACAATGATCGATTGTCCCTTGTGTAATTGCCACTTGAATGTATTGCTATTGAACCACATTAATGCTTTTCTTCTTCAACAAATGAGGATAGTCACTCTAAAGACAACATGATAATGTACACTCACTGTAAGGACAGTCACAAATGAGGACATCTCACAGTGACTGTCCCTTGTGTAATTGTCGCTTGAATGTATTGCTATTGAACCACATTAATGCTTTTCTTCTTCAACAAATGAGGACAGTCACTCTAAAGACAACATGATAATGTACACTCACTGTAAGGACAGTCACAAATGTACACTCACTGTAATTGCCACTTGAATTACACAAGGGACAGTCATTGTGAGATGTCCTCATTTGTGACAAGGACAGTCACACATGAGGACATCTCACAGTGATTGTCCCTTGTGTAATTGCCACTTGAATGTATTGCTATTGAACCACATTAATGCTTTTCTTCTTCAACAAATGAGGACAGTCACTCTAAAGACAACATGATAATGTACACTCACTGTAAGGACAGTCACAAATGAGGACATCTCACAGTGACTGTCCCTTGTGTAATTGCTGCTTGAATTACACAAGGGACAGTCATTGTGAGATGTCCTCATTTGTGACAAGGATAGTCACACATGAGGACATCTCACAGTGATTGTCCCTTGTGTAATTGCCACTTGAATGTATTGCTATTGAACCACATTAATGCTTTTCTTCTTCAACAAATGAGGATAGTCACTCTAAAGACAACATGATAATGTACACTCACTGTAAGGACAGTCACAAATGAGGACATCTCATAGTGACTGTCCCTTGTGTAATTACCGCTTGAATTACACAAGGGACAGTCATTGTGAGATGTCCTCATTTGTGACAAGGACAGTCACACATGAGGACATCTCACAGTGATTGTCTGTAATGTCCCCTTTTTGGCTAACTTGGAAAAGAGGAACAATTACTCCACTTCTCAGACTTACTCTATCAGATACTTACAATTAAACTAAGTAATGGAGGTTACTTAAGATATCAATCGCTATTTCAGATTCAATCACAATATGTGTGCAAGATGATATTGATACCAATATGTTTAATAGCACTGTCGGATATAATGATATGAAATATGCTATGAATATGATGTTTCCTATCACTTATAGTGATAGTATAATGATGCTATGTCTAATATAAACAATATCGATATACAATCAATAAGTATTGCTTGCAGCAATGTATTTGCTGTGTCTGCTATGATGATGTAATTATGCAAATGTGTAATATCGCTATGAGTGATATGTTTCTATTTCAGATTCTGAATTATATGCTTGCAACTTCAAATATTGATGCTGTTTCTGACTATCCTTTCTATCTGTGCAATCATGGTGCTGTCTCTGATCTGCAATGATAAACTTGAAACCAAACTGCTAAAGGCAGATGCTCTATTGAGTATATCCAAATATGGATAAGTAAATAAAGTTCCAATGATGCCTTGAGTGACTGACGAGAATGCATTCTTATATTGTCTTTAACAAATGAAGAGATGCTATGAATGAGACGTGTCTTGTTTCTTCCTCCATGTCCCTTTGCTAATCACACCTTTCCATAATCCAACAGTTCGCATAATATTATTTCATTATTTTCTGATCATAGATAACTCCCAGATTGACTCAATATCAAATCTTTTTATGAAGGTAATCTTCCCTAATTGGTAGTGCAACCAGTAGTTAACATCCACTGTGTTTGTATTAGTTTGGTCTAACTATCATTAGTATTTAGTCAATCGATATTAACTCTTGCCTTATCCCATATTGTTATGATTATATCCAATCTTTCTACTTTGATATAAGTCGATATCATTTTCTGATAATTGTCCATTTATTGGTTGATTGCTGGTAGTGGAGTTTGATCTTCAAATTGACTTCCATTCCTGTTAATACTTAAGGATACATTGTACTTATTATCCGCAACTGATGCCTCATTCATCAATAGCTTGTGATATAATCACTGATGCTTTTGTGTTTCTACAAGATGTGGTTTATCTCAGACAATCGATAATCTTTCAATCCTTTAGTCGATATCCTCCTATGTGGTGTCTATTGATATAGATAGTAGAATTCAATCTAGTTTCTGTTATTGTCATGATAACATAGGAAGTGATGGTGCATATTTGCTAGTGGGTCTTCATGTTTGATATTGCTTTATCGGATATGTCATTGTCTAAACTTGTGCAATTAATGATTATTTATAATATATGAATGGTTATCCTTCTTGCTTATCAATACATCTTCTGAAACACATAGCGACCTATCCCTTATTCATATCATGTTGATCTTTTGAATTACACAAGGGACAGTCATTGTGAGATGTCCTCATTTGTGACAAGGACAGTCACACATGAGGACATCTCACAGTGATTGTCCCTTGTGTAATTGCCACTTGAATGTATTGCTATTGAACCACATTAATGCTTTTCTTCTTCAACAAATGAGGATAGTCACTCTAAAGACAACATGATAATGTACACTCACTGTAAGGACAGTCACAAATGAGGACATCTCATAGTGACTGTCCCTTGTGTAATTGCCACTTGAATGTATTGCTATTCAGCCACATTAATGCTTTTCTTCTTCAACAAATGAGGATAGTCACTCTAAAGACAACATGATAATGTACACTCACTGTAAGTGTACATTATCATGTTGTCTTTACAGTGACTGTCCTCCTTCAAGTGGCAATTACACAAGGGACAGTCATTGTAAAGACAACATGATAATGTAGAGAAACGTTGTCATTTGTATTTTCAACAGCGCCGAGAGAGATTCCGTCCGCGAAATCACAGCTACAATTTCTGAGTACGTTGGGTTTATTTTTCTTTTGTCATTATTATGTAATCTGGTATTTAGCTGTTAGAGAGCTAAAATACCCAGAAATGAGGACATATCTGTGTTGAATTTATTGTTAGCGGCTTTTGTTATTTAGAAGTTTAATTTTATTTGTTCATCTTTCAAGCACAAACATTTTGTGGACCGTAACATCTTCATTGTTTCGGGTATGCAATGAAACAGCCCTAACTTGCGACTACCTTCACGGTACTTGTGTACATTATCATGTTGTCTTTACAGTGACTGTCCTCATTCAAGTGGCAATTACACAAGGGACAGTCATTGTGAGATGTCCTCATTTGTGACAAGGACAGTCACACATGAGGACATCTCACAATGATTGTCCCTTGTGTAATTTCCACTTGAATGTATTGTTATTCAACCACATTTATGGGCCCGTTTGGAGCACGACACACAGTAGCATCTACAGAGAAGAAGTTTGGTATGCAATGGTCTTGAAACCTCCTGAGAAATTCTTGGTATGCATTTGTGTGGTGCAAAAGCTTCGTTGAAAGAGAAAAAGAAGAAAAGAATAGAAATGATTTTTTTCTTTTTATGTCATATACTGTAACCAGCTACTTATAACTTGCAAAAATTATTATAACCATTTGAAATTGAAACTTGGTTTAATGTGAAACTGAGAACTGCTTTATTAGAGCTTTCTGTGATTTAGATTCAGAGATCAAGAACATTGTTTGCCTAATATTGTGATTAATGCTTATTTATTAATATCTCATACTAACAGACAATTGATAATTGTAGGGAAAACATCATTGGGGGTCTTTGAGGATCCACCAGAAGCCAAGGAGAAAATGTATTCAAATGCTAAAGATGGTGTAACAGTCCTTACAGCTGTTGAACCTTGCTGTGTAGATCATCTCTGATTCTCCAAGTTCAACAGTACTGTGGTATTCCTTTGGATACTTCTAATGGTAAATTTCAGACATCAAGTTCTTTTCGTATGAAACTACTACATTTGTAATCTGTAGTTTTAAACTTTTAGTTTATAAATGTTCATCAGCTTTAGTTCGTATGCTGCCATTTCAAGTATGATTAATGAAGTTACCTTTATCACAGGATGAAAGTGAGCAGTTAGCATACTGGTACGAAGCTGGCAGCATTGATACGGTGACTAGGACATCGTTTAATGGTGGTATTGTGTTTTCCCGTGTTTAGGGCATCGGCCTTTTGAAGCATTTCCTTCATCTTTCTTAAGTCTGAGTTTTAAGTTTGTTTATCTCTCTCGGCGCTGTTGAAAATACAAATGACAACGTTCTTGTTTGTTTTGCCCTTATATCCCAATGTGATTTCGCGGAGGGTTACGGCGCTGTTGAAAACACAAATGAAAACACAAATCCCTTGTGTAATTGCCACTTGAAGGAGGACAGTCACTGTAAAGACAACATGATAATGTACACTTACAGTGAGTGTACATTATCATGTTGTCTTTAGAGTGACTATCCCCATTTGTTGAAGAAGAAAAGCATTAATGTGGCTGAATAGCAATACATTCAAGTGGCAATCACACAAGGGACAGTCACTGTGAGATGTCCTCATTTGTGACTGTCCTTACAGTGAGTGTACATTATCATGTTGTCTTTAGAGTGACTGTCCTCATTTGTTGAAGAAGAAAAGCATTAATGTGGTTCAATAGCAATACATTCAAGTGGCAATTACACAAGGGACAATCGATCACTGTGAGATGTCCTCATGTGTGACTATCCTTGTCACAAATGAGGACATCTCACAATGACTGTCCCTTCTGTAATTGCCACTTGAATGAGGACAGTCACTGTAAAGACAACATGATAATGTACACATACAATGAGTGTACATTATCATGTTGTCTTTACAGTGGCTGCCCTCATGTTGTATATTCTTCTCTGTAGATGCTACTATGTGCTAGGGAACTTCTTAGAACTGTTGGTATATTCTTACAACTTGTTACACCTGGGATATTCTTCTCTGTAGATGCTATTGTGTGCCGTGGTCCAAACAGGCCCATAAATGTGGTTGAATAGCAATACATTCAAGTGGCAATTACACAAGGGACAGTCACTGTGAGATGTCCTCATGTGTGACTGTCCTTGTCACAAATGAGGACATCTCACAGTGACTGTCCCTTGTGTAATTGCCACTTGAAGGAAAAAAGCATTAATGTGGTTCAATAGCAATGTATTCAAGCGGAAATTACACAAGGGATAATCACTCTGAGATTTCCTCATTTGTGACTATCCTTACAGTGAGTGTACATTATCATGTTGTCTTTACAGTGACTGTCCTCATTTGTTGAAGGAAAAAAGCATTAATGTGGTTCAATAGTGATGCAGAGTAGTCAGCAAGAAACTTGTATCTATGTCCCAACCCACTTCAAGACACCAAAATGACTCAACCAATCAATTAGGCTTTGATTTCTATAGGTTAATGTTTAAACTCTGCAAAGTAATGAATTTGAAGGTTTCAAGGATCACACAACAACTTATGGACTCAATCCCATTCAATAACAAATTTCCTTTTAGGGACAAGTTCCCTGATTTTCTATCAAAAGAGACTTTTAAGGTTCTAGATCTTACTTCCTGCAGAAAAACTTAGAAACCCCTTAGATATCATCTAAATAACAAGAATCATGCATTGGTTGTGATCTAAACAACCCAAGACATCAAAATAACAAACTGACCTAGTGACCCTAGTAGGTCTCCCAAACCTGCTCTGCAGCCATAACTCTGCAACTTGCCAAAGGAATCTAAGAAGTTATATGTTTTCTGAGTACCCTTTTTGGATTTCTAATAGACCACCAACTCCCAGACCCTGACTCCACTCCAGCATATCAATGTCTTCATTGAGTCCGCAGACCTAATGCATGCTTTTAGGTGTGGGTTCCAAAACAAAGCATTGAAAATGGGTGTATGAAACCAAGATCAGAGTTTTGGAGTGTTCTCCTAATCCAGATAAACAAGAATGCACAAGTTTTCAAGTCCTCAATACGATGCAAGCTTCTGATTTTATTCTGATTACCATCTTCCCAGCCAAAAACATGGTAGTTTTTGATCTAGGGCTCGCTCTCAACAAATGCAGATGCAACCCCCTGCCTCAGGGCTTTTAGAATATACAAATATACATCCTTAACTCTCATTCCACCAAGGAAGAAGGAATTCCAATGGTTGAAACGTGAGTTAAGGTCTTTACATCAGTCAAACCCTGAAAATGAGGGTTTGTAAACAATGCACAAAAAATTTGAAATAACTTAGATATAAAACAAAGAGAATCAATCAAACCAACTTCCAAAGCATCAAATGTCACTATTACAACTTCCAGGCAAATTTTATCATCCAACCACCATCCGTACAGCCGTACAGAGTTCATTTTTCACCAGAAATGCACTAAAATAGGGTTATTTTTATTTTTTATGAAAGCAAAATGATTACAATACTGGTTCTCTGTCTGTCTTCAACCATTTGAAGCCTAAAATAGGCTCTCCAAACGTTGGTTCAACCATCTAGGTGGTTAGAACAGTTTATCCAACAAATGTCAACTTTGCTAAGCAACTTTTAAAGTTGCATTACAACTTTGCAAACAACTTTGCCGAGAAGGTTAAAAATGTGTTGTGAAACTTTAGGAACCTTATTAAAGTTATTTTGGACCTTCAAACTTCTTAACAACATCTAAAAGACACCTAATAAACACTTACTATGCTCATTTCATCCAAGGACTCAAAAGATGCCCAAGGTTTATAAGTCACCAAGGGGTCTTGTGTCCAACAAGTGGATGTTTATAAGGAGATAAAATCAATCCTTAATATTTATTACAAACCAAGAAAACATCTAAAACTCCTATTCTAATTTATTGTCATTCAAAAAGACTTTGATTTGTCATTCAAAAAGACTCTGATTTGTCAATCAAAAGGACCTTTCACCAGTCAATCCTTCAAAGCTCCAAGGTGAAAATCTTATGTTCCAATTGATAGGATTTGACTCCTTGGCTTCATGGAAACTTCCTTCAATCATGGTGTCTTTGGCTTGCATTAGGGATGCCCCTGCATCAAATAGCAATGCATTCAAGTGGCAATTACACAAGGGACAGTACATGCCCATTAAAGTTGGTGTTTTGTTATCCAGCATGACAATGGAGACAACATACTCTGTGTCAATTTTACTGATCAAATTTCCCTCCGCCAGGCAAAGCAACAATCTGGGTATGATAAGGTGAAATTTTGTAGTCCTTTTGGGTATGATAACAGTTCCAGTTTCCAATAAGATGGTTCATTTTTATAATCTAGCTTCAATTTCTCTTGTGAAAATCTTTTTTTCATTTTATGGGTGGTAAAATATAATTATTATGCTAGAGGTGTGTACTTATGGCTTTGAAGTCAACCTCGTTGACCCATATTCTTCTCTGTAGATGCTACTATGTGCTAGGGAACTTCTTAGAACTGTTGGTATATTCTTACAACTTGTTACACCTGGGATATTCTTCTTTGGAGATGCTACTATGTGCTGCGTTCCAAATGGGCCCATAAATGTGGTTGAATAGCAATACATTCAAGTGGCAATTACACAAGGGACAGTCACTGTGAGATGTCCTCATGTGTGACTATCCTTGTCACAAATGAGGACATCTCACAGTGACTGTCCCTTGTGTAATTTCCACTTGAATGAGGATAGTCACTGTAAAGACAACATGATAATGTACACATACAATGAGTGTACATTATCATGTTGTCTTTACAGTGGCTGCCCTCATGTTGTATATTCTTCTCTGTAGATGCTACTATGTGCTAGGGAACTTCTTAGAACTGTTGGTATATTCTTACAACTTGTTACACCTGGGATATTCTTCTCTGTAGATGCTACTGTGTGCTGTGGTCCAAACGGGCCCATAAATGTGGTTGAATAGCAATACATTCAAGTGGCAATTACACAAGGGACAGTCACTGTGAGATGTCCTCATGTGTGACTGTCCTTGTCACAAATGAGGACATCTCACAGTGACTGTCCCTTGTGTAATTGCCACTTGAATGAGGATAGTCACTGTAAAGACAACATGATAATGTACACAAGTACCATGAAGGTAGTTGCAAGTTAGGGCTGTTTCATTGCATACCCGAAACAATGAAGATGTTACGGTCCACAAAATGTTTGTGCTTGAAAGATGAACAAATAAAATTAAACTTCTAAATAACCAAAGCCGCTAACAATAAATTCAACATAGATATGTCCTCATTTCTGGGTATTTTAGCTCTATAACAGCTGAATACCAGATTACATAATAATGACAAAAGAAAAATAAACCCAACGTACTCAGAAATTGTAGCTGTGATTTCGCGGACGGAATCTCTCTCGGCACTGTTGAAAATACAAATGACAACGTTTCTCTACATTATCATGTTGCCTTATAGTGACTGTCCCTTGTGTAATTGCCACTTGAAGGAGGACAGTCACTGTAAAGACAACATGATAATGTACACTTACAGTGAGTGTACATTATCATGTTGTCTTTAGAGTGACTATCCTCATTTGTTGAAGAAGAAAAGCATTAATGTGGCTGAATAGCAATACATTCAAGTGGCAATTACACAAGGGACAGTCACTGTGAGATGTCCTCATTTGTGACTATCCTTACAGTGAGTGGTGAGTGTACATTATCATGTTGTCTTTATAGTGACTGTCCTCATTTGTTGAAGGAAAAAAGCATTAATGTGGTTCATTAGCAATGTATTCAAGCGGCAATTACACAAGGGATAGTCACTCTGAGATTTCCTCATTTGTGACTATCCTTACAGTGAGTGTACATTATCATGTTGTCTTTATAGTGACTGTCCTCATTTGTTGAAGGAAAAAAGCATTAATGTGGTTCAATAGCAATGTATTCAAGCGGTAATTACACAAGGGATAATCACTCTGAGATTTCCTCATTTGTGACTATCCTTACAGTGAGTGTACATTATCATGTTGTCTTTACAGTGACTGTCCTCATTTGTTGAAGGAAAAAAGCATTAATGTGGTTCAATAGCAATGCATTCAAGTGGCAATTACACAAGGGACAGTACATGCCCATTAAAGTTGGTGTTTTGTTATCCAGCATGACAATGGAGACAGCATACTCTGTGTCAATTTTACTGATCAAATTTCCCTCTGCCAGGCAAAGCAACAATCTGGGTATGATAAGGTAAAGTTTTTGCAACAATTTCTTGCTGCTGCCAAGGTTACCATTGTTTATGGTTTCTATTACATAGTTCTATCTATATTGCTATATGGCCTTTTGTTTAGGATTAAGTAGACGAGGGAAAATATTTCTTTTGTGGATTGTAAACAAAAAATTGAATTATTTCAGAGAACAGATCTAAATCTATAAGATGCTACGATGGAGCACATGACCATGTACTTGTGAATATTAGGATCCATGTTAATCAAATGACTGCTTTATGTAAATTACTTTTGAGTAAGTAAAAGGCAATACAATATTTCGAAGTGTGCAAGGATTTTTATGATATACAGGTGTACGAAGAAATGAATCTGTGTTGTTTTGTATCAATATCAAACATCTCTGATATATTTTCATGTTTTTATAATCTATTTTGTAGATGGAAAGTTGAAATGCCAGCTATCCTAGAGCAGTCAATAAGAATATTGTCTGATGCTGGTCTTGGTATGGCCATGTTCAGTCTGGGTATGTTTTGAATTCTTCTCTATCTCTCTGATTGAGGAGTACTCGATATATGCATGTGCTTTTTTCTTCTTTGATGGTTGTGAAGCTCTGTTTGTTCTAAATACCACCGTATTGCAATTGTATTAGTTTCATTATTTTCTCTAAAGTCACTGTATAGACAACATGATAATGTACACTCATTGTAAAGACAACATGATAATGTACACTCACTGTAAGGACAGTCACAAACGAGGACATCTCACAGTGACTGTCCCTAGTGTAATTGCCACTTGAATGTATTGCTATTCAGCCACATTAATGCTTTTCTTCTTCAACAAATGAGGATAGTCACTGTAAAGACAACATGATAATGTACACTCACTATGAGTGTACATTATCATGTTGTCTTTAGAGTGACTATCCTCATTTGTTGAAGAATAAAAGCATTAATGTGGCTGAATAGCAATACATTCAAGTGGCAATTACACAAGGGACAGTCACTGTGAGATGTCCTCATTTGTGACTATCCTTACAGTGAGTGTACATTATCATGTTGTCTTTACAGTGGCTGTCCTCATTTGTTGAAAGAAAAAAGCATTAATGTGGTTCATTAGCAATGTATTAAATAATTTTTTTTTTAATCCACCCACGGGCGTCGCAATTGCGACGGGAGCCCATCGTAATGTGATGCAGGCGCCTGTCGCAATTGCTTGGGATGCCCATCGCAATTGCGACGGCCCTCCGAAGCCATGCGACGGGGGGCGACGCCCATGCCGCTAACAAATCTTAGCGACATTGCGACGGGAGGGAGTCGCAATTGCGACGGCTGCCCATAGACGTCGCAATTTGCGACTAAAAAATAGCGACGTCTATGGGTGTGGCTATTGCGATAGATAGCCGTCGCAATTGCGACACATAGCCATCGCAAAATGCCCCAAAATGTATTAGTGCCTTTAATCAAACAAGGTGCATTGTTACCAACTCTAACAACTCCTCCATCATAATTGTTAAACTTTATGAATTTTCCTTTATCACCAGTCATATGATGTGAACAACCACTATCTATAATCCAATCAGCTTTCTTTTCAACTTGGGAAACTAAGGCTTTTTCTTCTTTAATATCAAATTTAGAATTTTCTTCCTTAATTGCTACAAATCCTATGTCATCAAAGTTATCATTATCACTGTGACTCAAATATCTTTCAATACCTGCTTCAATTTCTTCATCATTTGCATAATAACATTCTTTAGATCTTCTAGGCTTAAAATTGTTTCTATACTTTTTAACTCTCTTAGGACACTTAGATGCAAAATGACCATATTCTTGATATGTCCAACATTTAAAGATTTTCTTACCATCTGGTTCTCTTTTCACAAGCAAGGCAATACCTTCTTCAATCTTCTTATCTTCATTAGATTTGGATCTACTACTGCTAGCATAATCTCCATTCACACTTGTACTTCTAGACAAAGTAGGTCTGATGCTAAGAGAACTGAATGCTGTCTCCATTCTAGGTAGTTCTCTTGATAATCTCAAATTCATCTCTACTGCTTCCAATCTTCCAAGAAGGGTCTCTCTTGAAAAGTTTGGTGTACATGGTATCACTTGTTCACCTCCACAATACTTTATTCCTGCAACAATTTCTGACATCCTACCAATATAGCTTCTAACATATTCATCTTCCATCATTCTTATGTCTTCAAATGTACAAATCCAATTATGTAATCTAGCTTTCTTTTCATGTTCATCACCTTCAATAGTAGAATGTAAAGCTTTCCAAATATCATGAGATTTAGTTAAACTTTTTACCTGACTATATTCATTCTCCGAAAGTGCTGATAAAAGTGCTTCTCTTGCAAGTATGTTACACATAAATAGATCTACCTCATCTTTAGAATTTGTTTCAAGGTTGTCTTCTTCAATTATAGTCCTTTCATTCTTTGTAATCAACCAATAACCTAGTCCTAAACAAAAGAGATGTGTCTTCATCTTTTCTTTCCAGCTGTCAAAATTTACTCCATCAAACTTAGGGCTTTCTTTTTTGAAATTTGCCATAGATCTCCTTAAGTTGTTAAACTTCTCTTTCAAGGACCTGCTGCTCTGATACCAATTGTTAGAAAGTAAAGACCACTAAGATAACTGAGAGGGGGGGGGGGGGTGAATTAGTTATCTAATAATTAAACCATTTATCAACATTAATTTCAATATCAACTTCAATAGCTTCAAACCATATAATTAATGCAGTAACCAACCATAAAAAGATAATCATACACAATGACACAATAACACAACATATGTTAACTAGGGAACCTCTTGATCAAAGAGTAAACCCCGATGGGAATGATGCCCACAAAATGATGCACTAATATGAAAGTTCCTTGTTAGAGGATGGACCCTGTTAGGAGTCTTATGAAATACATTCAATACATATGAATCTCTATTAGGAGATTTTGAATCCATGTTAAAAGATTCTAACCCTGTTAGGAGTTATGGAAGACATTAGGACCCACTACCCAAACAGCTTCAAGGCAAGATCTCTGAACTCACTATCCAACAGATCTTAGGATTATTCAATAGAATAATATGAAATATGTTACCTCCTTCACACTATGCCAAAACCGCACTCTTTGCTACACAAGATCACAAATCCAGTTCTCTGAACTTCGCAAGTCTTCCTTCATCACTGAATTATCTCTTTTCTTCACTTCATGCATACATTTGTATCACAACTTTAACAACTTCATATCATAACTATTAAAATTCTCCAATAACAAGGAAAACATTCCTTCCTTTATATACCACACTCAAATAATTACAAATGAGTCAACATGCAAATACAAAATAATAATTTCAACACACTACATCAAAATTACATAAAACTGTCCGCTTCCAGATACAATAAATTTCCAATCATGCGGGGAAGAGGGGAGTATCCAGCAGAGAGTCCATTGGATTCGATGGAGGGGAAGGCAAACAATGATATCTGGAAAATAGCCGCTCCCATGATCGAGGTCGCATGATCGCAAGAGGTAAAAAAATGCCATGCGATCATGCAAGGAAGAGGGGAGTATCCAGCAGAGAGTTCAGTGGATTCGATGGAGGGGAAGGCAGACAACGATATCCATATGGGGCCAGGTAGCAGCTTCCATCATAGAAGCAGGTGTTTGATCGCTACCAACTGCAACAAGATTTGTCACACTATGGTAAAGTTTCCCATCAGCCCTCTCGCCCTCCACATTTTCAATCGGTCCCGTTTGCACAAAAAAAATGGGTGAATGGAAACACTGCTACCCATTTTGATCCTAATGACATAATGAAAATATTTAGTGGAAAAGTAACAGTCCAACCAGCAAGCCTTTTTTTGTGAATCCTAGATTCATTAACACACCAGTAAAGCCCCAGTCTGGGTTGCAGAGGAAGGAGGGTTTCAATAAGGCAGTACAACATCTCAAAGCCCCTTTTAACAATGCACATTCTATTCATGAGGCAAGAGGTAATCTCTTCTTGCCAAGACAAAGAGCTCAGGGTAGATATCGGTGCTTCCACAAGCAAGAAATACTGGACATTTGTGAAGGCACGCCACCGGGATCAGCTGTAGCCATACGGTATAATCAGGGTCCCGCTAAAAAATAGGGAGATTTGAGGGTTACAAAGTAGATATCAAATCAACATACTAAGAAATCTCATCAGGTCACAACAAATAGAGCCCCTTTCAATCCAAAGAAACCTATTCAAGTTTGGCAGATTAAGCAGAGCACTCTTCATAAGGCAACTCAACAGGGGACTGAAACTCATGATTATACATCAATATCCTTTCCAGATCATCTGCTTCAAGATCAAATTCATCATCTTTGAAATATAGCATTAATAGGTACATTTTTGAGAACAAGCTTATGTATTGATGATATTAAAATTTGGGCCTTTGACAATTGGCCAGGGTTAATTGATGTTTTTTGGTTAAATATTGAGTTGGGTTATTTTCTTGCTAAATTTGAAAACTCTATTATGAGGGATGGGATACACAAGATCAAAAGTTGGTTCTGCAAAGGAGTTGGAGTCTTTACTACAGTATGGACCCCTAATCTAAAAATACAAGATAGAGCTCCACTTTTCTTCCCCATTTGGATTGCCTTGCCAAACTTGCCTTTAGAATTCAGAGATCTGGACATAGTAGAAATCATTGCTAATCAGCTTGGTATCTTTTCTAAGCATGACCTAATACCATTTGAGGTGCTGCACAGAGAAGTTAGAGTGTGTATCCTTCATGATGGGATTTCTAAATTGCCAAGATGTATTTCCCTAAAATCCAAATGGGGGAAGTGGGATCAGAAAATTCATCTTCAAAATGAGGAGACTATCATGTTATATCAACATCAATTAGGGCATTTCACAACTCATTGCCAATCCTAGCCATTAACCCAATTGAGGGTATGTGATAACTTCTATACAAATCCTTTCCAATGCTCCATATCACATATCCCTTAGCAAGCGGAATTGAAATCTTCTTCACCATACTCTATTGAAGTGCTGCCTAACAAGATTTACCCATATGAAGCTTCTATCTACTTTTATTTGGCTATAAGTATCATTATGGTGTTCTTGAGTGCCTCCAAGCAGCCTACCTTATTAGATTGGAATAAATCAGAAGACTCAAGTTTCAGTCAGGATGACATAGTACAACACTTAATGTTTTTAGATTCTCCTGCTACAAATCCAATTACAAATGATGTGTTTGATAAAGAGGTGTTGGTAAATCTGCGAGCTAGGAAAATTTTAGAAGAGTTATTGACAGACCTAGCTACCAAAATAATATATGAAATAGTAGAAGAAGAGGGGATCCTTCAGTATGAAGGTGTGTACAACAAACAAGATCAACATAAATGCCTGAGTGATGGTTTTACCACTATTCCAGTAGAAGAGAATATGCAACTACTTGAAGAGCATCAGATTCTAAACATGCACCAGCAAAGTGACAACAATAAGGCTCGAGTGGTAAATGAGCTCAGTACGAATTCTAAAGGCTCTTCTTCTTCAGATTCTACCAGTCAATCTAAGGGGAGAGTTAATGGGCAGAGAGAAGCTATATCCATCGACCATAATAAAGACTATAGGAATGTAGCTAGTATGTTGGTGCCTCCATTTGAATCAGAGGAGACTGTTCACTCCCGCATTATAGAATGGATACCGAGTAACACATTTCCTACATCAGAGGAAAACCTAGCAAGATATGACCAGGAATTGCATGCTGATCCAGATTCGGTTATTGATGGGACTAATCAGGAAATATGTGATGGCCTAAACAATACCACTTGTGTTGTAGGAGCAGGTCCTATGGCTTTTGACCCTAATATGTCGCTATCAATTGAGAAATCACCATTACATCAAGAACAAGCCAAGGCTCCATCGAAAAAAAGAGGTAGAAAGCCTAAAAGTACTATAGTCAAAGAAGAAATTGAAGCTGGAATTCAATCAACACTGGATGGGAAGTTCACACCTTCCAAAAGATTGACAAGGAGAACAAAAGGTTCTCCTTGTCAGCAATGAAGATAGCATCTTGGAATTTCAGAGGACTCAATGCCTCTAACAAAAGAAATAGAATCAAGCTAGAAATTGATTCTATAAAAGTGGATATTATACTACTTCAAGAAACAAAGATGTCAGATGAGGTTTTTAACAAAACTATTGGGAAATGGACAAAATGGAATGCTGTTCATAGTCCAGCGATAGGTGCATCAGGTGGGCTAGCTATCCTCTGGGATACTAATCTTTTTCAAGTCCAAATTATTGAGAAGAAATATAATTGGCAAGCCATCAGATTGGAATGTTTTGATACTAAAATATTATTGTTTAATGTTTACGAGCCCACAAAAACCCAAGAAAAATTGAGATTGTGGTCAGAGATTACTCAGTTTTTACAACTTCAATCAGACATGCATATCATAATGGAGGGGGGGGTTTTAATGCCATTTTAAAACTGTCAGAAAAAATGGGTGGAATTTGTCCACCAATGAGGACAATTCAGGACTTTGCAAATTTTGTTGAAGATAATGGCCTAATGGATGTTGTGCCATCAAATGGGTCATTTACATGGACCAACAAAAGGGCAGACTTCTCTCAAATAGCGATCAGATTAGACAGATTTCTCCTCTCCCAATGCTAGAAATTAGTCAATGTTACATTTCACTTAGAAATTCTACCACAACCAGGTTCAGATCATTTCCCAATTTGTCTGCATTTGTACATGACAGTAACAAAACAAGATTTCCAACATAGACCATCATTCAAGTTTGAAAGAATGTGGTTACGCCACCCAAGTTTTTTGAATTCACTTAAGAATTGTTGGAATTCAGTGTCCGCAATAGATGGAACTAAAATGTACCTGTTTGCACACAAGATCAAGCTCACCAAACAATGGATCAAGAAATGGAATGAGATGATATTTAAGAATATTTTTAAAGAGAAAGAAACAGTCAAGGCCAAATTAGAGGACATATATAACACTATTATAAAAAAAGGGATGAATAATGACTCCTTCGCTACTCAGAAAAGTCTAGTACAGGAGTGGGAGGAAATATGCAGTAGAGAAGAGGAATACTGGAGGTAGAAGTCAACAGAACTTTGGCTAAAAGAGGGGGATAGAAATACAAAATACTTTCATGCGTCAGCTAAATTAAAAATAGCGAGCAATCGTATTCTCTCTATAACCAAAGCTGACTATGGCATCTTATTGTCAGAACCTCAAAGCATACAAGATGAAGGGGTTAGATTTTTTCAAAATTTGTTAGCCCCTCCTACCATTGCTTGTCCACTGCCACCTCCAATGGAGGAACTGCTAGAGGCAATCCCCAACATGATTTCAACAGTGGAAAATTTAAAACTCATGGCTCCATTTACCATTCAGGAATTAAAAAAAGTGGTCTTTTCCTTGCCTCTGGACAAAGCCCCAAGCCCAGATGGCTTTATTGCTCTATTCTTTCAAGTATGCTGGGACTGGATTGGATGGGAATTATTGGATCTTATAGAAGAATCAAGGACCAGAAAGACCATGTTGAAAAACTTCAACACCACTAATATAGCCATTATTCCAAAAGTGCAAAATCCAAAGACATTTGCAGACTTCCGACCGATATCCTTATGTAATACTATCTATAAAATCATCACAAAGGCTATTTATTTAAGGATGCAGTACCTTATCCCTAAGATTGTCTCGCATCCACAAGGGGGCTTTGTTCCAAGTAGAGAGACAATGGAAGGAGCTCTAGTGGCTCATGAAGTTCTTCATTCTATCCACAATAGTAAATCTGCACATTTCGTTATTAAACTAGACATGATGAAAGCATATGACAGAGTTAGCTGGGATTTCCTCATTAAGGTCCTACAAAAATTTGGATTTTCAAGAAGTTGGTGTAAATGGGTAAAAGCTTGTGTTTTGGGTGCATCTTTTTTAGTTTTGATAAATGGTGTTCTGGTGGGTTATTTTTCATCTACACAAGGAGTTAGGCAGGGGGATCCTTTATCACCAGTCTTATTCATTTTAATGGCAGAGACATTTAGTAGGTTCATACTTCGGAAGAAAGCATCAAGCAAGTGGCTGGGTGTGCAAATTGGTCAAACAAATATTTCAGTGACTCACTCACTTTTCGTTGATGATACATTATTATTTGGTACAACAAACATTAGGGAGGCCAGGCAAATCAAAGAAACCTTGGACCTGTATACTATAGCATCAAATCAGAGAGTTAATCCTCTCAAATCCAAGATATATCTATTTAATACAAATCAAATTGTATCTAATAAAATTGTTAACCTTCTTGGATTTTCAGTGGATTTTCTTCCATCAGTCTACCTTGGTATCCCATTTTTCATGGGGGCAAATAAAATCAGTTATTGGACACCAATCATCGAAAGGATGTGGTTGCATGGAAAGCAAGGTGGCTGTCTCTCTCAGGTAGAATACTTTTAATCAAAATAGTTCTCTCAGCAATCCCCAATTATTACTTATTAGTCCTCAAGGCTCCTGTGTCGGTCATTCAAAAAATTTAGAAACTGATTAGAGATTTTCTATGGACTGGGAATATGAACGGAGTAAAGAAAATCCCTTTAGTCTCGATAGAGAAATTGGCACAAGTTAAGCAGTTGGGTGGGGCAGGGATTCATGATCTACAAAAGCAGAACATAGCATTTGGGGGAAAATTAGTATGGCAAATGTATTCTAAGCCACATAATATTTGGTGCCAAATTATGCAAGCCAAGTACTTAGACGATTCTAACCCAGCTAGAATTATATCGGTATCTGACCCCCCTAAAGGGTCAGCCATTTGGGACTTCATGATCTCTTCCAGAGATTTAATATGCAAGTATATTACATGGGAAGTCAATAATGGTCAATTAGTCAAGTTTTGGCATGACTCATGGAGTGGGACACCACCTTTGATTAGTAAAAATGACATTGGAATGGAGGATATTATCTCTATAGAAAAAAATGTTTGGGGTATTCACTTAATTGGATATGTATCTGCTATATGCCTGCACTCAAGGAAAGTAATTTGGAAAGACCCCCAAGAGCTACCTCTCTCACCACAACAGATTCAATTATTTCAGAAAATCTTGTCTCAAAGACTGATCTACTTATCAAACTTGGAGGATAATTTGATTTGGGCACCGGGGGCAGATGGGAATTTTAATATTAAGGATGGATATAAACTTATTCAGCAGAGAGACGCAACCAAGCAACCATCCCGTGCTTATTCCTTCTGCTAGAATAATCTAACATTACCAAAAGCAGGATGCTTTTCTTGGCTAGCTTTGAATAATAGGGCATTAACAAGCGAGAGGCTTCAAAGACTTAATATAGCTCAGCCTTTTAATTGTCTACATTGTGATAATCATCAAGAAGACATAGACCACCTATTATTAAATTGTGAATTTGCTCAAGAATGCTAGCATTTTGTCCTTAGAAAGTTACAATATCCAACTCCTCTTCCATGCAAGCTAAGGGACCTGTTTGACTCATGGCCACAACTATATTCATCCTCCCTTTTTTTAGCAATTTGGAAGTGCACTCCAGCAATAGTGGTCTGGGCAATTTGGTGGGAGAGAAATAAAAGAATCTCACAGACAATTTTTGACAATCCAAGTGGTCACAGCTCAAATAGAAAGATCGATATCAGAACTAGTTAATGCTAGTCATAATAAGCTTAAACATAATCTAATTATGACATCATGGGACTCATTTATATTGCGAGAGTGGAAACAAATACATGCTCCTTTTGGTTGGTGTTATCAACCAAAACCAAATAAAATGCTGGATAGAGAAGGGATTAAATGGATGCTGCCATCCAAAGGGTTTAGCAAGATTAACTTCGATGGGTCCTCAAGAGGGAATCCAGGTAAATCAGGGGTGGGAATTTGTATCTAGAATTTTCAAGGAATATTACTAGCAGTAAAATGCTGCATGCTTCCTGATGGCACAAACAATATGGCTGAGGCCAAGGCATTATTAGAAGGTCTAATATTAGCAAAAAATGGAGGCTTCCGACAGATTCAAATAAGGGAGATTCAATAGTGATTATATCAGCATGTATAAGCAGAATATCCCATAACTAGAAACTATCATACATCCTTCAGCAGATTTGGCTGTTACTGGATTCATTTCAAGAAGTTCAGATCTCTCACATGCTTAGAGAGGGTAATAGACTAGCAGACCATCTGGCAAACAAAGGTTGTGATGGGTATGAACTGGTGGCTATTAATGATGATTCAATTATTAATCACGATGCCAAGTTGAAGGAAATCTATAGTCGAGAAATAGTGTCATGTGCAGTTGATGCCTCAAATGTTCGGATGTGAAGTTTGTTCTTTAACAGATGTATGCATAAATGGTTTATGTATTTGCCCCAAGTACAATTCCATTTGTGTGTTTAATGGGAGGCGCGGATAGTTTTCATATGCCATAGTATTTGGCATGTGAGAAGTACATAGTAGATATAAATTTTAATAACTTTTAATAAAAACACAACTTGCTTGTGTATCATTTGTGTAGGCATATCTATTTCCCCATCTGCAAGTTCATCGGAACACATGTGTTTGTGGTTGAGAAAGTTTAATCAGTGTACTATTGGTAGAATCCCAAGTTCCAAAAATGACATTGAAACTTATGCATAATCTTGCTCACACTTGGGATATCCTGATTTTATTTTGGCTGTACTTGGCAATTTATTACAGCTACAAATATGTGGGCTTTTGATCATATCCATCACTCATTGTCGAGTTACAAGCTGGGAGCCAATGGATTTGCAGGTTAGTCAGGTGATGTAATGTAGACAGTGTGCTTGCTATCACCATGAAGTCATGCCTAGAAATTACAGAGTTAGGATGCGATTGGAACTTTTGGAAGAGGCTCTGCCATCTCACATCGATGAGGGCTCATTTTCATTAATGTTTATATGCTAGTCGCAAGCAATAAGGGATGCAATTCAATTGGTTGTTGGGGAAGAAATACTGGACTCTCATTCATGGAGCATTTGCAACATGATGGACTTATCCTAGTCAATGTCTTTGGTGTCTTCGCTGGCTCACAATGCGCTCTCGAGGGCTGTTTAGCAGTATGAACTATGGGATGGTTTGACGCTAGTTGGTGGACTATTTTCTCATCATGAGCTGCTCTCAAATCATGATTGCTTTCTAATCTATGAAAGTATTAAACGCTCCCTCTGTTCGCAAGATGCTCAATTTGTAGAAAATGCACTTCGATTCTCAAAGAGGCGTTTGGGGTTTCACTTGGCAAACAAAGTCAGAATTCAGGTTAATGCTGTGTTAGACATCATGGAGCTACCAAATCCACATCTTCCCTGTGTCTTCTTTGGTAGCCCGCGAGCCCTTTTGCGGGTCCTTGACCTTAATACACATCTGACTGGCTTGGAGTTTGGTGGTGGTTAGATGTATAAAATGTTGTTGTCATAGGAAAAATTCACACAATCAGTGTATTGTACATGTCGCCATCATTAGGGAACTTTTGAAGGCTTTTTGGAGTATGATCTAAACCTGGCTAAGAAATATTGACATATTGCTCGAAATATGTAATATTTATGTATTTATATATCCTCGGATATATGCATGTATATAACTATGATCCTGGGGTTTCTTACTAGTTCTTCCATGGGGGAGTTATTGAACCAGATTAATAAAATATGGTGGTTACACCACTTTTGCCTAAAAAAAAATAATTTTTTTTTTCCAATCTGTGACCTCAAAGTTTTCCCTATGAACCACATCACCACCAATGAGTCTCAAACTTCCCTTTAACTGCGCAGAATCAGATTCCATCCCGGTTAGGATATATCCTCTGATTACCAAAAATCGCTACATAGGAATACTGTCAGAATACTGCTTCCACGAAAATGCTTATAACTTTCATGAATAAATGAATTTCTTTATGTGCTCTTAACCATAGGCTAATAACACACCAAAGAACATACCATCAACTACGCATAACTCAATCTGCAATATAACATGTGTGCAAAACAAAACTGTGCCTGATTTTCTGCTAAACTCTAGAATATCACTATGTTGACATCAATGACAATCATAGTCATGAATGCAACAACCACTACTATAGAATGACTGCCAAGGGCTTCATCATTCATTCATAACAAGCTTATGAAAAAGTTTGCTGGGATTTTCTTTTTAAAGTACTACACAAATTTGGTTTTGCTAAAGGTTGGTGTAAATGGATTGGAGCATGCATTTCGGGTGTAGCATTTTCAATAATTATTAATGAAACTCCAGCTGGCTTCTTTACATCTACTCAAGGGATTAGACAAGGTTACCCTCTATCCTCGGTTCTCTTTATTTTAATAGCTGAAGCGTTCGACAGACTTATCCAGCATACTCATGAGCTTGGTTTTTGGAAAGGTACAATGATAGGGGATAGAAATATTTTGATCACCCATTCTTTATTTGCAGATGACACTCTCCTATTTGGTGTAGCCAATGTTATGGAGGCTAAACATATTAAGAAAACATGATACTTATACTCAGCAGCATCAGGTCAAAAGATCAATCCCCATAAGTCTAAAGTTTACGTATTCAACTCTAATTAGGCTATCGCCACTAGAATTGTTTTAATTTTGGGTTTTTCAAAAGATTTAGTTCCTTCAGTATATCTTGGCATTACTTTTTTCATAGGAGCCAATAAAATTAGTTATTGGTTGCCCATCATTGAGAGGATTAAGGCTAGGATAGTGGCTTGGAAAGTCAGATGGCTCTCACTCACAGGTAAAATTCTTCTTGTCAAAACAGTGCTTGCAGCCACCCCCAATTATTATCTCTCAGTCTTGAAAGCCCTTGCTTCAGTTATCTAGACTATTCAAAAGATTCTGAAAGATTTTTTATGGGCGAGAAACATTAACGGGAAAAATAAAATTCCATTGGTCTCATTTCAAGAGATGTCACAAGTCAAAGTGTTAGGGGGTGCTAGCATACATGACATGGAAAAAAGAAACAAAGCTTTTGGAGGGAAACTAGTTTGGCAGATGTACTCTAAGCCAAATTCCAAATGGTGTCAAATCATGCAGCATAAATATCTTGATCTCCCATGTCTGATGAGAGTCTTCTCCATTCATAACCCCCCCAAAGGATAAACTATTTGGAATTTCATGATGGCATTTATAGACATTGTGACCCAATACATTACTTGGGAGGTGAATAGTGGTGATAGGATCAACTTTTGATGTGACTCCTAGAGTGGATTACCTCCCCTCATCCTCTCAGCCTCTTTGGATGAAATAGTAATTTCTTCTAAAGCAACTTGGGGTAAAACACTTGCGCATTATATTTCTGTAATTTGTTTGTTCTCTAGAAAGATAATCTATAAAGATTTGAGTGAGTTACCAATATTAACTCAGGATAGAATCAGATTTATGAAAATTTGTCAAAAAGAGTGGTTTAACTATCAGGAAAGGTAGACAAATTATTATTGGCTCTGTTCAAAATAGGCTCATATAGTATTAAAGATGAGTACAAGATTATTCAGCAGCAGGATTCAAATAATAATTATTGTCATGCTTTTTCATTTTGTTTGAACTATGCCACTCTCCCAAAAGTAGGATTCTTTGCTTGGTTAGCATTGAAAAAGAGAGTCCTCACTAGTGACCACCTTGATAAACTCAACATTTCCCAACCCTTAAAATGTTGTTTGTGTGACCTTGAGTTGGAAGATGCAGATCACCTCTTTCTGAATTTCTCTTTTACACAACAATGCTGGTTATTTGTCCTTTGCAAACTCTAGTTTCCTACTCCTCTTCTGAACATACTCTGGGATCTTTTTCAAGCTTGGCTAGAACTACACTCCTCGTCACTTTTTCATTGCCTATGGAAATGCATCCCAACAATTGTAGTTTGGGCAATTTGGTGGGAACAAAATAAAAGGATTTTCCACAAGACCTCTTCACCAGTTAACTCTGTCCTAGTTGGTATTGAAAAATCCATTTCTGAAGTTGTGAATGCTAGTCACCATAGAGTCAAATGCAATCCATTTTTAACCATATGGGACAACTCTGTCATCCGAGAATGGAAAGGCATCCATATTCCTATTGGATGGCTTCATAATAATCAGCAAAGATCTTCAGTCAACAGAGATTTAGTTCATTGGCTCCCTCCTGCATGTGGTTCAGTTAAAATTAATTTTGATGGTTCATCCCGAGGAAACCCGGGAAAGTCTGGGATAGGCATTTGTAACAGAAATTAGTAGGGAGAGGTTCTTTCCATCAAAACATCCCCTATTCCGTCAGGTAGAAACAACATGCCTAAGGCCTATGCCTTGCTTACAGGGTTAGTTTTAGCAAAACAAGGGGGCTTACAATCAATCCATATCGAAGGCGGCTCTATGGTGATCATAAATTTATGCATTAAACAGGAGTCATATAGTTGGAAACTATCATATATCCTCCAATAAATATGGTTGCTTCTTCACTCATTTAAACTAATTCATATTTCCCATACCTTGAGGGAAGGGAATACATTGGCATATTTTCTAGCCAACTTAGGATGCGACGGGGCGAGTCTTGAAGATTTAAATCTGATAGAATTTATTAAATCTAATAGAGAAAATCAAAGATTGATTATGCAGGATAACAAATACATTACAAACACTTCAGCCTAGCACATGAAGGTACACTCAATCATATTTGTGACACCTTTCCCTCTCCAATTGTTTTAATCATGGTAATGCGTCATCCTATCTTTAGCTCCGAATATTCTATAGGCACAAACCCCTTCAGGCATCATACAGAGTTAACTGTTCAAGAGTTTAAATAAATACCTTCCAATTTCTACATTTGGTTTTCACGTGCCTTCCCACATTCAACATGTTTTTGGCTTGCCATGTCTGGAGATAAGTACCCACTCCCATGGCATATTTATTGTCTAAAGGCTTGGGGATTAATGAAAGTGTGTGAATTGGTGTGTGGTGGGAGCTCGAGCTTCTATATACTTTTTGAGGCAGTTTCTTCCAATTCTTAATAGTTTTTCTTATTTGGTTTGGTTTCGAGATTTGTCTCTGCACAATAATCAAGTATGGATTTTCCAAGATGTGTGTCCTATGGTCTCTTTCATGACAAGTTGTTGCCTCAGAACTTTAGGGTCTTCATATCTCCACCTATTTCTGAGAAACCTTTTCCTAGTTGAATCGATGGTCTAGAGATTGATCAATTTTTTGTGTGCCAGTCTATGCCTCTTTACAGGGCTATTCAGAGGATCATCAGTGAGCATGTGATTTTTCCAAGAACCAAATTAGTCTTATTTCCATCGTAATTGGTGTCCATCTTCTTATCCAATTTGATGGATCTTCTACAATCAATAGATTTAGTGTTTATTATTGCAAACAAAGTTGTTCGCCCATAATTCATATTGGATAATAGGCTCTTCGTCTCCCTGCATAACTATGATCTTTGGTTAGGAAAAGCATTGGTGGGAGGCTTATTTTCTCACCATGAATTGATGAAAAGTCATGAACACTTGATGGCCTACAATAGCTTCAAATGGGCTATGGAAAGGCATAGCTTTCAAATTATCACTGCTAACTTGCAAATTATGGGTTTGGCTCTCGGCAAGGAGCTCATCGACAAGATCAGGCATCATGCCAATGCAGTCCTAGATCTTCTGAGCACACCCTCTCCACTTCCTCTGCCACTTCTTCCCCTGGTGCCAGTTTCAAGCAGTGTTACACCTTCTGCAGCTTCCAAGTGGGTTCCTAATCTCAATGTGCCTCTCTCATTGATTCTCCCCTCTTTTGATCTTCCTTCTGGAATGACAATAGTCCCCTCTTCTGAGGATTTTGATGGTTGGGTGACGGTGAATCCCTCTGCTCCTCCTATGGGTTGGGAAAAGGTGTGGGATTATGTGCAGCGTGCATTAACGCCAATGGATATGGAGGAGTGATAATTTCTCTTCATACTTGGTTTATTGAAATTTTGGCATTTTTTATGTTTACATGATCTATGATCCCTGAAAGAGGGCTTTTTGTTGAGAATGTTCAAGAAAGGACAATCAGGGAATTCATTGTAACCCTTTTTGTAAATCATTTGTAAATAGCTATATAATGCATGTACATGACAAGGACTCTAAGTTTTCTTCCTAATTCTTTCCTAGAAGAGTCTTTGAATCAGTTTTTAATATAAATATATATATGGTGGCTTGTCCACTTTAGCTTAAAAAAATAAAATAATAAATAGTAGAAAATACTAATTCTCATATAACACTAGTAATATGAAATCTAGGACCAAAATATTAAAAATGTAAATTCTAATAAAAATATTAAAATTTTTAACAATATAATAGCTACCTAGTTCATAAAAAACTCTTATATAGCCAAACCCAACATATATCTAGAAAAATTTGTTGACTAGGAACTACTACTATAATAAAACTAGACCTTTAGATCCTCAGATCTAGGTGGCACACCTCCAATCCTGAGTGCTAGATAGTGATGGAATAATGTGAAGATGTCTGTAGTGTCTAATTGCCTAATTTGGTCTGATTAAACCCTTCAAAAAAAATTTTATCAACCTCCATGAATTTGTAGCATACTTGCAAATGATTAGGTAATTTATTTTGATGGGTCCACCTATTTCCTATAGATTAATCCTCTAAGATCTTCAAGACTATATATTTCAACAACATAGAATATTCAATCAACAATGGGTTTCATGTTGGCAAGTTGACTACACTATTGTATATATGACTATAATTAAGTGTTGTCATTGTGGCAACAAGGTCATATGGAGTTTTAGAGTCAATGCACTTACTCATAAGATCAGAATTTGGTTAAGTATGAAGATTGGACAGTTAGCAGAGCACCAGATGAACAAAGCATCAATGCACGTGTGTATGCCTGAGTTATAATATGCACCCTTGAAGATAAGCTTCTAAGTATGTAATCATGCTAAGTCAAAGAGCGCACAATCATATGAGTTAGTATGAAGAAGTTACAACCAGATGAAGTGACACAAACAATGAGCAACATAACATAATAGAGCATGGAGCCAACTATTGGTATTTTGGTTAGTGTGTATAATATTGTTTTGTAAAGGCTATGTGCCTATTGTATTTAGGTTATAGACATGATAATATCATTGTATGTAAATACGCTTGAGCCAATTCATTTGGAAGTGTTGTATGTAATAGGTTGAAGGTTGACCTAGTGAATAGTTTTGTTTGCGCATATAAATAAGACATGCGCCTTTGTATTTGAGCATGTTGTGAGATATAAAGTTAAGAGTAGTAGAGCATAAGTATGTGAAGAGTAGTTAGAATGTTAGAGAGCTTTACAAGTGGTTAAAGCATCAACACACAAAAGGAACTGATCAAACAAGCAATGTCAAAGCAGCAATTCACCATTGGTATATATAGTGTGTATCTGATATGTAGGAGGTTGTATCCTTCTCATTGAGCAATGAGCTCTGGCAGTGAGCCACCACCCCTAAAAGGGTTATTGTAAAAGACTCCTAACAGGGTCTGACCCTTGACCAGGTCACTATACTTATTGCATTGTAAAGATAAACTCGTAACAGGGTTGTAAGATCTTCTAATAGGGATCATAATACACTAGTGCAGTTCTTAGTGGGTGTCAATTCCCACCAGGGTTTTTACCTATTTGGGTTTCCCCGTAATCATATATGGTGTTATGTGTTATGGTTATTTATCTTACTTGCATTGATATTTATTTCAGTACTTAAGCAATTAAGTTAAGTTTCAAGACATCACATTTTACTTTTAATTCCTACTCTCTATTCTTGATGATGGATCACGCAGTGTGATCCAAAATGTCATATTTTAATTTTTATTCCTACTCTCTATTCCTAATGATGGATCATGGAGTGTGATCTGAAATGTCGATGCTAAAAAAACTCACACAATTGAATCCAGAAACTTAAAAGTAATAATATATAGAACACTGATTCACCCCCCCTCTCAGTGTTCCCATTCCTAACAATTGGTATCAAAGCTTTGGTCCCCTGAAGACAAGTTTAACCACTTGAAGAGATCATGGGTTCAGAAGAAGTGAAACATCTGAAGAAGAATCTTGAAGTAGCTCTTGAAGACCTTGACAGATCTGAAAAGGAAATTGAAGAATTAAAACTAAAGGTTAGTGGTTCTCAAGTATTCATCAAGAAACTGAGAAAAGATTTGAAGGATTGTTCAAATAGTGATTTGGGGAAAATGGTCAAAAAGATGAATGAGGAAAATACATCTCTGAAGGATCAGATTGAAGATTTGGATGAAAATCTATTTAACAATCAAGAAGCTTATGAAGAACAGGTCAAAGAAAAATAAGCAGTTGGATGAAGAACTAAGGCAAGAAAACATGAAAATCTTGGAGCTAGAAAACATCAAGAAGAAAGTAGAAGTAGAATTGACTGAAGCAAAGAATCATATTGACAAGTTGCACACAAGCAAGATTCTAATAGAATCACAGTTGTATGCACAAAAGGTTAAAGGAGATACCTCTGGTATTGGATTCAATGAAGCCCAAGTTTAGATTGATGCTATGCAAGATAGAATGAAATATCCTAAAGATTCTACTAAAGCTTTAAAGAAAAACCATCTAAGGATGAGTGCAAGCCAGTAAAAAAAACTTGTTATGCTTGTAACAAGCATGGTCACATAGTAAGAGATTATAAAGAGGTAAGAACTTTTAATGGATATTGTTATTCATGCAATAAGTTTGGTCATAGAGCTATGAATTGAAGATAAAATCCAAGAAATCAAACTTAGAACAATCAAAGAAATTATCCTCAGCAGAATGTTAGAAGTCCTCAGAACATTACATGTCAAATATGTAACTATAATGGTCACATAGCTAGACAGTGTAGTATGGTAATCCACATGAATGCACCGAAGAATATCGGGCCTCCAGCTATTTGTCACTCTTGTAACAAGGCTGGACATATCTCAAAGTTTTGCATATCAAAAGCGCAAAGACAAGAAAGCCCTAATAAGTCACAAAGGTCAATTCTGGATGAAGCAAGAGAAGTCAAGTTTGTGCAAGCTACAGAAGATGCGAGCATGATTTGGAAGGAAGAAAAGAAAGATAATGTTGGTGAAATTGTTGAGGATGAATCTGCAATGGACACACCTCCTATTTATGGTTAAATGACCATCATGGTCATATGGGGAGGTAGATTATCTCTAGACCCCTGCATGGTTGGTATACTCATTCTCAAAGTATGCACCTTTGGTTATAACTATTTGGTGATAAGTTGATGTAGTATGCAAGAGTGCACCTCCTGATTGTTAGCAAAGATGAAGATTGAAATTCTCTATTGCATTTTGTGTTTACGTGACAAGCACTAATGTCAGAAAAGTTGTTTTTATAGTCACCAAAGTTCCTTTATCCATACATTTACATTCAAGGTCGAGCCTTTGGAGATCACAAGAGTTCAAGCAGTTGATTTGTGAAGAGTTGCAGTTGGATTATCAGTAAAAGGAAGTAAAGTTTGTTGCAGAACCCTAGTTAAGTTGTGACATTTCAAGAAACCCATGGAAACCGATTTGAAGTGATAAAACAAGTTATGGATACTCCAGTTATTTTTGATGTTCTGAAAGGAAGAGATATGTCTTTAAGAAGCATCCATTCAAGTCAGTCCTAGATGACCTAGAAGGAGCATTCTCTAGGATCCCAATGGGTTTTATTCATGTAGAGGACATACATGCATATATCTATTGCAAAAAGGAACATGTTGGAGCAAATAGGATTAGGTCACACCTAGAGAAAATGATGAATCCAGACAAAACATTTCAGGATGAGTTAGCACACCTAGAGAACAACCCTATTGTTGAGTATACAACTGCATATGAATTTTATGAATCCAAATGGATCAAGATTCTCTTGAGAAGAATTCACAATGACCTATTCTGGATAGGAGAAGTCCCTCCTAGAATAACCACTGATCTCATTCATGAGATAACAGGATTAACTAAGACAAGCACCATTCTTCATTTAGGCAAGGATGTCAGGAAACTGGCTGAGCAGGCTTGCAAGACTCATAGTGACAAGCACATAATGATAGTTAAGCCTATAGAAGAGAAAGACATAAAATTGATGTCTATGATACTTGGATACAAGTTTCGACATGAAAATAGGGTAAATAGTGTGTCCGCAGCCACTATTCTAGCAGCCATCAAAATTGTGAAGGAAAATGGTGAATTTAACTTGTGTGAGATCTTGCACGCATAGTTGATGGACAACATAAGGGCCATCAAGCATGACATGAGAAAGATATTCAGGTTTGGGTCACTAATAATATACATGTAATTTCATATTGTTGGGAAAGTGTCAGATCTCTACTTAGACAAGAGTCTTCCCATGATGCCTCAGATTTCATTCAAGGCATCATTAGAGAGCACCTTGAAGGACTACATGTAACTTGAGATAAAGACTTTTAGGATAAAGATGCAGAGAAGGTATAGGATACCTGAGAGTATAGTTGAAAAGTACAAAGATAGCACTTTCTTCATGGTGGAGATAGATATAACTTGCATGGAAGCTATAGAGCCAAGGACTAAATGGATTCGTCCACTTGGTTATGAAGTGGAGGAACATATCCTAGAGGCATATGCACAAGTCCTATCAATGCCAAAGGATCCCAATGAGCCAAGATGGGGAACCTATGAGGAGAAGACAAGATAAGTAGATGCAGTCTTGAATAATGCTATGACCAAGAGGAAAGCATCTAGAATCACCTCTGAAATACTAAAGGTTCATGGTGTCACTCAAGCTGACTTGGATAAAGCTAGAGAAGCCAAGATAGAAATACAAATCGAGAGCGCACCCACTGCTGAAGTCAAAATAGAGAAGTTTGATGACCCTAAGGAGAAGAAACTAAAATAGAAAAAATAGATGATCCCAAGGAAAAGACTATTGATAGTACCTTTTCACCCACTCCTATTTTTGATCTAGAGTTCTCTCAAGCATCTCCTGAGTCAAGTAAGATGTCAAAGAGGAAGAAGCAGACTGTTACAAGCCATCCATAAAAAAGATCAACAAGAAGCCGAGGTAGAAATATTCAACCACCTCCTGAGGTAGGATTCTTACCAAATCTACAAGTATTAAGATCAAGAATAGTAGATGAAGGAAGAATTGATCAAATAGCCAAGTTTTATGATAGATATCATGAGATTGAAGAATCTAAGATTCATGATATGTTGATCAAGCATATGATCAAATTTAAGAAGACTATTCTAGAGCTAAGATAGTCATTCTAGACAAATTTTGGGATATCTTGGACACATTGAAAAGACAAGCTATTGAAGAAGACTTTAGAATAAGAGAAAAAACACTAGATGATAACCTACTGAAAAAGTCTTTGAGAAGGTATTTTTGGAACAACGCATGAATCCATCATCTGTGCCTACAACACAAGTTCTTGTTGAGAAATAAAAAGCAACTGAGATCCCAAATGTACCTATGACAGGTCTATAGGATTTTGTACCTATGCTTGAAGCCAAGAAAGACACCATTATGATTGATAATATAGATATATCAATGACAACCATAGATAAGGACTTGGATAAGTTTGAAGAAGCATTTGTGAGCACTAAGGAAGTAGAAACTCTATGCAGTGATAATTCACCTAAGCATCAAGAAGAAGTGTAGATTGAAGATTTAACTAGACAAGAAGAAGAAGAGGAGAAAGGAAAAGAAGAGGAGAAAGAAAAAGAGAAAAAGGAAAATGAACCAACAGATGAGCCCTTTATTGAAATGCCCATAAAGGTAAAGACAAAAGTGATGGACAACACACCTCTCACTCCTATGCCATCAGTGTCATTGTTGTCAAGTTTGACTCCTGACACAACAAACCTAGACTCATGGGGAGAAGAAGACTTGATTAAGATCAGTGTGCTTGAAATGGAGAAGGAAAAGGAAAAATAGGTTATGAGGAATCCATTGTTTGTTGAGTTAGTCAACATTCTGAATAGTCTACTTCCAAAAGAGAAGAAGGTAACAAAAGTTCATTCAGTGGATGATGTCAGTACCATCCCGACAAGTTTCAAGGCAAACTTCTCTAGCCTAGAAGAATCGACAACCATGGTTGCAGAAGAAAAATATCTCAAAAAGAGGCTAAGTGAATTGATAGGAAACTTCACACTTGACCTTAGCTCATTAAAAGTTGGTCAAGATTTGTTCAAGGAGATAGTAGCTAAAGGAAGAAAAATCATAGTTGACTGTATGGACAAGGAGAAATTAACTGCAGACCACTCAAAGAAAATTCAGGAAGCTGAATCAATGATGGAGGTAGTAGGGAAATCAGTAGAAGATCCTTCCAAAGAGGTAAACATGTGAAACAATGCCTATCAAGGTCAGTTAGACAAAATTGAGAAATCATAAAAAGAAATGGTCAAAATAAGGGCAAGGAAAACTCAATTAAGAAATGCACTTGCACCCTCTTTGGATGTGCCGAATCAGAATATCAAGGAGATTGATGCCACAATGGTGACATATGATCAAGGTCCGAGTTTAGATTTGGAAAATATGGAGAAGTTGACTTATGCTTTGTGCACCCATCTTCAGACAATAAATGCACTAATGATGTTTTGGTAGCAAGAGATCCAAAACATGAAGATTGCATATTCAGATGTACTCACTAACGATGTTTTGACAACAAGAGATCCAAAACTTGAAGATTGCATATTTGGATGTACTCACTTTGTAAGTACTTGTAGATACATTTTTGAGCACCTTTTTCATTAATGTGAAAGGGGGAGTATAATATATAGTAGAAGGGAGAATATGAAGCAGTATATATGATGTAAAAAGAGAGTAAAATATATAGTATAAGGGAGATATAAGATAGAGTATATGCTAGAAAGTTTTGTATAAAGATACAGTTAGTAACTTCCCCATATTCCTTTTTAGCCATTAATGAAAAAGGGGGAGATTATGGGAAAGTTGAATATACTATTGTATATAACTATAATTAAGTGTTGTCATTATGGCGACAAAGTCATATGGATTTTTGGAGTCATCACACTTACTCATAAGATCAAAATTTGGTTAAGTATGAAGACTGGATAGGTAGCAGAGCAGCAGATGAATAGAGAATCAACGCATGTGTGTATGAGAGAGTTATGATATGTGCCCTTGAATATGAGCTTCTGAGTATGTAATCATGGTAAGTCTAAGAGTGCATGATCATATGAGTTAGTATGAAGAAGTTATAGCTAGATGAAGTGACATAGATAGTGAGTGGCAGAACAGAACAGAGCATGGAGTTGACTATTGGTATTTTGGTTAGTGTGTATAATATTGTTTTGTAAAGGCTATGTGTTGATTGTATTTAGGTTATAAACATGATAATATCATTGTATGTAAACATGCCTAAGCCAATTCATTTGGAAGTGTTGCATGTAATAGGTTGAAGGCTGACCTAGTGAATAGTTTTGTTTGCGCATATAAATAAGACACACACCTTTGTATTTGAGCATGGTATGAGATATAAAGTTAAGAGTAGTAGAGAAGAAGTATGTCAAGAGTAGTTAGAATGTTGTAGAGCTTTACTAGTGATTAAATCATCAGCACACAAAAGGAACTGATCAGATAAGCATTGTTAAAGTAGTAGTTCACCATTGTCAGATATAGTGTGTATCTGATATCCAAGAGGTTGTAGCCTTCTCATTGAACAGTAAGCTCTGGCAGTGAGCCACCACCCCTAAAAGGGTTATTGTAAAAGACTCCTAATAGGGTTTGGCCCTTGACCAGGTCACTGTACTTATTGCATTGTAAAGATCAACTCCTAACAGGGATCATAATACACTAGTGCAGTTCTTAGTGGGTGTCAATTCCCACCGAGGTTTTTACCTATTTGAGTTTCCCCATAATCATATATGGTGTTATGTGTTATGGTTGTTTATCTTAATTGCATTGATATTCATTTCAGTACTTAAGAAATTAACTTAAGTTTCAAGAAATCAAAAAAAGTAATAATATATAGAGCACTAATTCGCCCTCCCCTCCCCCTCTCAGTGTTCCCATTCCTAACATTTCATCCCCACTAACCCAAAAGAAAGCCTCCAAAAAAGATACAACCAAAACTCTGAATATGAATAACTTGGATGAGTGAATAAAGGATCCAAAAGTCTTTTTAATAAAACCAAACTCAATACCCTAATTAAGGTTGTGCAAATTTTAATTTAGTTTCTAAAATCACCTTATGTTTCTATAAGTTGGATGTCAACTTGAGATTTTATTTCTAATTTATTAATTAAAAAACTTATGACTCACTAGTCCTATGAGTCCCCCTTTTTATAATAGCTTTATGTTTATCGGACCCTCAAATGCCATTTAATAATATACATGAAATAGTTTAATTTCTCACTTAAGACCTTATTTAATAAAGTCATGGACCACATAAAATATAATATTTCACCAAAATCAAGTAGAATGCCTATGGAGTTCTTTATTTTCATACTCATTAGCCTATAGGAATTCAACTAATCGAGCTAATGGTTCACTCTTTTTGCTAGTTAGGAAGGGGACATTACATAAATACATTAAAGATAATATTAAATACTAAGTGACTAATATCTAATAACAAGATACAACCCCATTATAAGAATAATATAGAATGCCAACTAATTAAGCTTAAGACATGTGAGTGAAATAAAAGTACATTTACACCAATACATATCCCCTCAAGATCAATACATAAAAATATTGTGGATAGACAATGTGCTAGGTGGAAAGGCTAAAAAGTAGGCATAATAACCAATACACTCAAAATGTCAAATAGTCCTACAAAAAATTGCAAAATATTAGATCCTTTTCCATAATGGATCAAACTATTATGTGGTCATGTTGGAGGTACAAGGTAAACCTAAATTGGTAAGAACTTGTATATGTGCTTACAAATATGGAAAGTAGATTACCCAATATAATATTAGGGGACATTCAACATAAACATAAACACAATAATGCCATGATATGACACAAGATTTATGTGGAGAAGCCCTTGTAGGAAAAAATTCAATAAGAGAAAGAAGATAAGTATATATTTGTTACCTCCAATTGGAGACCTACCCATATTTAAATTTTTGAAGCCCATCCCATTAATGATGGCCTTAGTAGAATTTTGAGGGTTAACTTATGAATCCCAAGTCCCTATTCTAAGTTGGGTTGTCACATCCCTAATGGAGATCAAGAATATGTAAAACCTTTGACTTTGCTCCAAAGTTTGAGGATCACCTGATCCTTCAATCCTACATATTATTTGGCCCAAGGAAATTTTTAACTAGGTTTGAACTTATTGTTTTTCACAATCCCCTAACATGAGAATGGCCTATTAAGAGGTCAGGCCTTCTCATTCTGATAGCAAGAGAAGCATCATTTCCAAAGTTATTTAATTATCTAATTGTCTGATATATCCAAGGACGTGAAATATACCCATACTTGACCAACATGTGAGGCTTGGTTTTCCATGCAAATATGTTTGAATCTAAAAAAGAACAATTCCTTAAATACTAAAGTGTAACAAAAAGGATTTACTGAGGTGGCAACACATTTCTCCAAAATAGAAAAGTATTATCATACATTTCCTTCTTTAAATGAACTTAAAGGCTTGTTTATCAATAAAGGTGGTAAACTCAAGTTAATTCTCTTCTATAATGGGAAACTACTTGATTTTCCAAAATTGTTCTTAAAGGGAATGGGAAAGTTCCATTGGTGCAACCTTTCATTGAGCCCAAGAAAGATGACATCCCTTTTATTTAACTACCATTGCTTGATAATTTGCATACAGTGATAGGGGATTCTCCATGACCCTATTGGTACTGATTGAAGGAGAGGCCAATGTTGAGATGATTGATAATCAAATTCAACAGATTATAGTAGCAAACAAAAATCAAGTACCCCATCAAAAGGCATAGTATTAGGGATATTTTTGATATGGGTTGGTGTTAATCATATTTCCTAATGGGCTGAAATAATGGCCTATTTTCTTTATGTTTCTCTTATTCTATTTTGAACTGTTATAGGGTTTATGGTGTTTTAAAGACTCTTACTTTAGTAATTTTATGACTATTAAAGTAGTATTTGATAGAAATGCACCATATAGACTTATACACCTTTAGAATGAATACTTGATGATCTAAACCTTAGTTATCTTTATATCATTCCTTTTTGAGTAATTGAAGCATAATGGTTTTCATGTAGCCAAGTTTTTTTTTTCCTGCAGCTATGTGATATATCTATATTAATGAAATGTGAGGGCTAATAAATATATTTAATATGGAATGGATGTATCTCCATGTTTTGCATAAGAAGATTATTTCTTCCTTTTTGAGATCATTTCTCTTTTCTATTTTGCAATGTAATAACTACATCCTTCTATTTTTGTGGAAGTGGATAGTTAGTTCTTAGTTAGTTAGTTGTGAGTTTTAGTATAAATATGTTGTTGAAGCCTCTTCAGAAGTTAGTGGAGCTAGAGGGAGATCAAACAAAACTAGGTTGATGTAACTATTTTCAGTAATATAGTTTTCAAGTTCTAAAGTACTATGTGTAGTCATTTTCTGATATGAATAAAGCAACAATGATTCTGAATCTATAGTATGTTGAAGAACTTGGATTCACTCACCCAAGGGGGGCCACTTGGTGAGTGATCCTTTGTATTTTACTATTTATTTATAGTTATTGTAGTTACTGTTCAATCACTTATCTACTCTTATAGCCACACAGAAACAATTCTTGTGTTTGTTCCTACAACCAAAGAAGGTAGAGTGGTTTCCTTCCTAATAGACTTGACCTTAGTTTTCATGTTTTCTATTTGTTGGTAGATGGTAATTAGGTAGGCTTACATGTTCAACATTTACTTTCTTACATTAATTTTTCCATTCTAGCATTAGTTAGTATGGTTGTAATAGAGACTTAGTGCATATATTGTGTAGAACCATTTCAAGTTTATGCCCTTGGGTTGACATAGTAAATGAACCTTATCATAGGATGGATAGATACTCAAACAAGATGACCAATCTATGAGTTAATTAATTAAGCTAAGTTATAAATTTCCATTTGGAAAGGGCCACTTTTTTGGTGTCATTGTTGGGGATGGTGTCAAGCTAAGAACCTATTAAAGTCATGATTCAATATTTTAGTTCATTTCATGTTACCCTTAGTTTCTATAGTCAGTATTTTTGAAGTCTCATTTTAGCCTAAGATTAGTTTATCCACATAATATGGATGTATAGAAGAAGAAGATATGCCTTACAAAGAGTCATTCCCAATGTCCCTAAAAATCAATTAGGTGAAATATTTGTCTAGCAAGAATAAGAAGAAAAAGAAGAAGAAGAAAACCCCTTTGCTAATGTTGCGTAAAACTTACCAACTTCCTCATCCTCATCCTCATAATAAATTATTGGTCTAACCATATTTGAAGAGCCTATTGACCTAAATCATTTTTCTGAAAGCTTGGCCAACTTGCATATTCATCCTCCTGATAATCCATTTAATCGAGATTAAGTTGATAATCAACTAGCCTTAGTAGTTTATCAACCAATAATACCACCAAGAGGACCTCCAAGAGTTCCACCATGAATGGAAGCTTCTCCCACTTTTCTATTTCCTATTACTGATCAACATGACAATAACAACCTCAAATAATTACCTCTTTAGCCCTTCCTCAGTTCTATGGATTAGTCACAAATGATCCTAATACATTTCCCTTTGAGTTTGACATCCTTTGTAGAAGCTATGACTACACTACTAATGCTCATAATCTTAAATTATTTCCTGTAACTCTCAAGGAGTCAATATTGAGATGTTTCATGGGCTTAGGAAGAGATGTTGTGCATAACTAGGATGAGATGAAGACTACATTCTTGACAAAGTAAAAGGAATATTGCAGAGTAAATGATATGTGAGGAGATGACATCTTCAAAATGACACAAAAAGAGGATGAGAGTTTTGAGTACTACATATCTTAGTTCCTATTTAGTCTACAAAAGAACACTGATTATGGGCTCAATGAAGAGTCTTAGAAATTGCTCTTTCTTAGAGGAATAAATAAAGGCTATACAAAAGCTCTATACTTGATGGACAAAATGAAACATAACTCAATCAACATGGGATGGCATAAAGAAGATATGTCTCAACTATTCTAGAGATGTTGTCAAGAAAGGAAGAGGATATAGGCCTTCTATGGGAAAAACAAATGGCACTAGAGTTTCAAGAACATAGATAACTCATCTTTTGTTAGATTTAAAGTAGGATATCATCAATAACATGGCCACACATTTGGATACTATGCAAGAAAAGAAGAAGCATGAGGAAGCTAATGCTATGTTGGCAGAATTTTGCCCCCATTGTAGACAAAAGAAAAAGGACTGTAGAAGCCAAATGGTGGCTAATTTGGAGGCTAAGAAAATACCTACTGAGTTTAACCAAGTACCAAAAGATGATGATCAAGTCTTTTACATTTCTCAAAGGTGACCATGTGCTCTAAGACAAGGTAAGCCACAAGATCCCTCAACTTTTATAGGTCCTTTTTCAAATTCTATTAGTAACTAGTGACAACCTTAGTTTAATCCTCATGTTGGAGGTTATCAGTCCCAATCCTGGAATAATCCTCAAACTCAATAAAAAAACTACCAAAATATCACACCCCATTGGCAATCCCCTCAAGAGAATCTGCAGAAACCCCAAGCTAATTGGCAAAAATCCCAAAATTAGTGGCAACCACCACAAGGTAATTGGAAACAATCACCTCAGTGGAGGGGTGGTCAGTAATGGCCTAACTAACCATTTGGTTTCTTGCAGAAACTAGAGTAGCCAATGTTAATGCCACCAAGCTCTCCTCTTGTAGCCAATGCACCTCCGGTAAAACCCACATATTTTCTAGCACAACGAACACCTAATCCCAATAAAAAACCCCAATAATAGAAATTTTATTGCTCACATCTAAATTAGCAACATGCATATACCATAACTATTAATGATAACAATCTTAGATTAGGCAGTACTATACCTACATCATCTTCTCCTATTATAACAAAGGTACATTTAGAGGATATAACCTAAGGAGAATTTGTAGCCCCACTTGTTCAACAAACTATAGTACAAAAAAGTCAACATTTTAAGTTACCTCCTAAAACTCCTCCATTCCTCATAGACTTGATAATGAAATAGACCAACTACATGATGATTCTACTTTTGACATTATTGACCATATGAAACATATTTGTGTTAAAATACCCCTATTGAAAGCTATAAAAGACATTCCTATCTATAGTAAAGCAATCAAGGAGGCTTGTTTGAAAAATTCAAAAAGAAAGAAGAAAGATCCTAAAATTATCCATGTGCTAGGCCAATTATCTAATTTAATGCTTGAGAAAGCCTCCATTCCTAAGTTCTCTGACCCAGATAGTCCAGTACTCAACATTGTTATCAATGGGGTTAATGTTATGAATTCCCTAGTTGACTTAGGAGAAGACATCAATGTTATGACTAAATTTTTCATGTTGTAGCTAGATATCACAAGCTTAATAGCCACTCCTCCAATCCTGTAGCTTTCTAACAGTTCTATAGTTAAACATTATGGTATGGTAGAGGACTTGATTGTCACCCTTGACTCTTGGTAATATCTTATTGATTTTGTGACCTTTTCACCCAAGGCAAGATTGGGAGGGTATCCAGTTATATTGGGAAGACCTTGGATTTCTACTATAGATGATTTTATAGCATGTAGGTCATTAAATATGACTATTTATGATGGTCTCTCCACTAAGAAACTTTCTCTCTACTCTCTTGGACAACCTCAACTAGATGAAGATAAAGCCTAATGGCCGAATATAGGGGAAGAAGAGGCTGAAGCTAACTCTATCAGGAAACTTATGATGATAGAAATAGAACCATTCCTTTCCACTCAATAAGAGGGTGATATTATATCTGTCATTATTCAAAATCATTATGGAGTAACCCACTAGTGCTATGAAACTTAAACATACTATTATTCCATCTTGTTTCTCACCATGCTTTCTTGCAGGCACGGACTTCTTACATACTTTACTACCACATGAAGTACACTCAACTACTTTGAGTGAAGTTTCTATGGTAGAATTGAAATTCCAACTTGAACTTACCCCTAGAAAATGTTTAAACATTAACAAGAGCCTAACTACTGCATAATAAGAGTCCATGCTCAATTTACTTCAAACTCATTAGAAATATTTTGCATGGGACTATAGTGATATGAAAGGATTAGATCCTAAGTTATGTACTTAGAGGATTTATATTAGTGAAGACTTCAGGCTAGTAAGATATTCCCAGATGCAGATTAATCCTTCTCTTAAAGAGATAGTAAAAGGGGAATTGCAAAAGTTGTTAAATGAAGGTTTCATCTAGCCTATATATGACAATTAATGGGTGTCACCTCTTTTCATAGTTCCTAAGAAAGGAGGGAAATTGAGGGTATGCATATACTATAGAGAACTCAATGCTGCAACTAAAAAATATCATTTCCCTCTTCCATTCATAGATCAAGTCCTAGATAATTTGTCAAGGAAGTAATATTTATCATTCTTGGATGGGTTCAGTGGCTATAATAAAACTAAGATTGTTCCAAAGGACCAAGATAAGACTACATTTACTTGTCCCTGGGGAACCTTTTCCTACTTTGTTTTACCCTTTGGTCTTTGTAATGCTCTAGCAACATTTCAAAGGGAAGTCATTAGCATCTTTTCTGATATTTCTACTGAGTGTATGAAGATCTACATGGATGATCTTACTACATATGGCTCAACCTTTGAAGAAGTACACACTAACTTAGGAAAAGTCTTCATAGATTCCAAGATCATAATTTATCTTTAAACAGTAAAAAGTGCTTCATGATGATGCAAGAAGGGGTGGTCCTAGGCCATTATATATCTACAGCTAGAATTTAGGTAGAACCATAAAAAATTGAGGTAATCTCTAATATTTTTTCCCCTACTAAGAAAAGGAAGTAAGAAGTTTCTTAGGACATGTAGGTTACTGCAAGAGATTCATTAAATATTTCAGTCAAATTGTAGCACCCTTATACACTCTTTTGAAGAAAGAAACTAAATTTGAATGGACATCAAACTATGATAAAGCTTTTGATAACCTTAAAGATGCTCTAACTAAAGCTCTTGTATTGAAGGGACCAAATTGGTCATTACCATTCTACATTCATACATATGCTTTTGACTATGCATTGCAGGTGTTGTTAGGACATAAAGAAGGATCCATTGAGAATGTCATCTACTATGTTAGTAAAAATATCTAGGGAGATGAACTTAATTATACTATCACTAAAAAGGAGATGTTAGTAGTTATTTATGCTCTAAAAAAATCAGACACTACATAATAGGGTATAAAATAATCATACACATAGATCATGCAACCATCAAATATCTTATAAACAAGCCTTCTATTTCAGGGAGGTTGGCAAGGTGGTTGTTGTTTATACAAGAATTTGATATCACTATTGTTCACAAGCCTAGAAAAGCTAATGTGGTGGCTAACTTCTTATCCTTCCTTCAAGTGAAATATGATCATGTAGCTATTGATGATACCTTTTTGGATGAGCACTTATTTTCCATAACTGCTCACAATCCTTGGTATGCATACATGGAAAATTACTAAGATTTTGGCAAAAATCCTTTTCAATTTTCACCAAAGGAAATAAGGTTACTTATGGAGAAGAGTTTCAACTTCTCCTAGATAAAAGATTGCATGTTTTATATTGGACTAGACTAGATTATGAGGAGATGTATACATAAGGATGAGACATATGATATTCTACATGCTTTCCATTATGAACCCTATGGAAAAATTTTTGCAACTAATAGAAATGCCATGAAGGTTCTCAATAGAGGGCACTACTTGCCAACATTACATAAGGATGTAGCCAGATATACCAAAAAATGTAATAGGTTCCAAAGGATAGGAAGACCTACAAGATCAGATGAAAAGCCTATGTTTTCTCAAGTGGTTGTGACTCCATTTGACATATGGGGCCTAGACTTTTTAGGGATTATTGAACCATCACCAAATGGTAAGTCATGTATTCTAGTATGTACAGATTATGTTACAAAATGGGTTGAAGTAATACCTATGAACCATGCTAGAGATAATAAGGTAGCTCAATTCTTGTATGAGCAAATTTTCACCAGGCATGGAGTACCTGGAGAAATAGTTACCAACCAAGGGACATAGTTTACTTCAATATTTATCATAGTCTTGGTTAATAAATACAATATAAGACATAAAATCCACACCCTACCATCCTCAAGCTAATGGGTAGGTAGAAATTAGCAATAGACACATTGAATCTATCCTTACTAATATTGTTGCACTTCACAGAAAGGATTGGGCTAATAGATTAAAAGAATAAATATGGGCTTATAGAAATAAATGGATAAATACAATTGGCTTTATCCCCTTTTAGTTAGTCTATAGTAAAATAGCTCTTATGCCTATAAAATTTGAGCATAAAATGCTAAGAAAAACTCTTAACTCAGACATGGATCTCACCACAATGCAAAAGGAAAGGATTCTATAGCTGAATGCTCTAGATGATTACAAAAAGGATTCCCTACAACATACAAAAATTGTACAAAGTTAGCAGAAGACTTGGCATGATAAATATATCAAGGCAAAGAAATTTCAATCTGGAGATTGGGCTCTTCTCTACGATTCAAGATATCAATACAATCTAGGTAGGTTCTAGACCCATTGGCTAGGACCATATGAAATAATCAAAGTTTTTGACAATGGACCAGTTCAGTTAAAAATAATAGATTTAGTCCTCTTCAAACTATTGGTCAATGGTCATCATTTAAAATTATATCACAAACCAACTAGCCGATCAAAATTTACGCATCAATTTGTGAAGGGCTAGTCAACTGAGGTTCTTGTAGCCAAAGAAGTAGGACTTAATGTCCAACTTTCTTCCTCTTCGTAAAATTTTTCTTTATGAAACCCTAATAAATATTTCCAAATTTTGTGTAAATACATTTTCTCCATAATAAATTCCACCCATCCATACCATCCTCTCTATCTTCCACATCACAATTTCATCATGCCTTTTAACTATCACTTCTAATTAATGTTTTTAAAGATCATTTAGTTCATTTAATTATGACACAAGAGATAGGTGCGCACAAGGTATGATGATTTTTATTTCACTCAAGTACATTTATTTAACCTCAATCTCATTTATATTTTTATGTCACATGGCTCTTAACCCACAATGAATCTTCCTCAATAGGAGGACCTATTTCTTACTTAAGGTTGGGGGGGGGGGGTTATTGCTTGCATGTGTTGGCCATTCATTATGCATGATATGTTTACTTAGATTGTATTACATCATCACCCAAGTTGTTTCAAGATTATCTAAAATGAGGGAATGAGAATAATATTTTGATGTGATGTTTTAAAACAAATGAAATCTTTTCAAGTACTCATTTGTCATTCACCCATAATAATGTTAGGAATAGTCCCAAGAGATAGCTGAGAGGGGGGCGGGGGGGGTGAATCAGTTATCTACAAGATTAAATTCTTTATCCAATTAAGTATACTTAAACATAAAGCATAAACACAATGAAGGAACATATGAAAACAAAACCAATATTTTGGTTATGGGGAAACCCAAATAGGTAAAAATCCCGGTGGGAATTGACACCCACTAATATTGTGTACTAGTGTATTATGATCCTTAACCCTATTAGGAGTTTCTTTACAATATATTAAGTATAGTATACCTGGTCAAGGGTTAGACCCTATTAGGAGTCTTTTACAATTGTCCCTGTTAGGGGAGAGGACGCACTATCCAAGAGCTCACTGCTCAAAGGGGTGAAGGCTACAACCTTCTGAATAATAGATACACACTATATTTGGATCTTTGTGAGCTACGCTTTGACCTACTATCTGGATCAGTTCCAATGTATAGCACAAATACTTTACTTGGTCACATAGACCTTCCTCTGATGGTTCAATACTTCACACACTCTACTCTGCTCTACTTATTCAACCATGAACCACACTCCAGCAATCACAAATGAATGCCTATAAATATCTTCCCTCTAAATGATATAATCAAGTTGGCCTACTAGAACCACCTTGAAATTATATTAGAGAAACCATAACAAACTTAGATAAACATCCTGCAGCTCTACTATGCATGCAACACATTTTGGGACTTATTCAATAAGATAATTGTAGACGCACGCTACACACTATCAACTCTACCAAAACAAATGGATCTTTCTCCTCAAGCTGAATTACTTCATGTACTCTTAACCGAACATCAATAACTCTCCTCTAAGCTTAAATCCAAGGGTGCATACCGAAAATATAGGTGCAAGTTTGGAACCAATAAAATCTTTGTTGGCTCTTCTAAATAAACACAGGAAACTACTACTAGCAAATAGCAACTACATAACTTCACTTCTACTGAATATTAGACTATGTGTCCATGATTGAAACATCACTAACATGTCTTCAACATATATCCAAGCTTACAAGGCTCCATGATAACTATACGAACAACCATACACAAAACACTTCCTATTACTCTGTCAAGAACACTGCTGACACAAGCTACTATATAACTGTATGTACTAACAGTTAACCTTTGTGCCCATGATATCATGTTGATATCATGTCCATGCTACATATAATGAAAGCTTACTACATAAGACTTCGATGCATCCTACTTTCCATATGTTGTCATTAATGAAAAACATATAGTTAGTACTGGCCTGTTGGCAAATCTCCAACAAATAATACCTCCTACGACCACTTTGATTGAATTTATCTTGCATGGTATCATTTTTTGTTGGAGATTTGCTAGTAGGCCAATACTGATTGTATGTTTTTCATTGATGACAACATATGGAAAGTAGCATGCATGGAAGTATCATATAGTAAGCCTTCTATATATGTTGCATGGACATGATATCAACATGATATCATGAGTGCAGAGGATGATTGTGAGCACAGATAGTTATATAGAAGCTTGTGTCAGCAGTGTTCCTGACAAAGTTATAGGTAGTGTTATGTGTATGGTTGTTCGTATAGTTTTCCTATGGGAATGCACCCTTGGATATATGTTTCAAACATGGTAGTGATGTTAAGTTCATGGATGCATGATCTAATGATGAACGCAAGTGAAGTTATGCAGTCGCTATTCACTAGTAGTAGTTTCCTGTGTTTGTTTAGCAGAGCTGATAGAGATTTTATTGGCTCTTGAGTTGCACCTATATTTACGGTATGCACCCTTGGATTTAAGCTTAGAGATTAGTTGTTGATGTTTGGTTAAGAGCCCATAAGTTAATTCAGCTTGTAGAGTAAGATCCAGTTGATTTGGTAGAGCTGACAATGTGTAGCGTGTGTCTACAATTATCTTATTTGGATAGGTCCCAGTTTATGTTGCGTGCATAATAGAGTCGATGAATGTTTGTTGGAGTTTATTATGGTTTCTATTTTATTATTTCAAGGTGGTTCTAATAGGCCAACTTGATTATATCATTTAGAGGAAAGATATTTATAGGTAGTCATTTGTGATTGCTGGAGGGTGGTGAATAGTTGATCAAGCAGAGTAGAATAGAGTTTGCAAAGTGTTGAGCCATCAGAAAAAGGTCTATGTGACCAAGCAGTGTATGTGTGCTATTCATTGGAATTGATCCAGATAGCAGGACAAAGTGTAGTTCACCAAAATCCAGATATAGTGTGTATTTGTTATTCAGAAGGTTGTAGCCTTCGCCCCTTTGAGTAGTGAGCTCTCGGATAGTGCGTCCTCTCCCCTAACAAGGACAATTGTAAAAGACTCCTAACAGGGTTAGACCCTTAACTAGGTCTACTATACTTTATATATTGTAAAGCTACTTCTAACAGAGTAAAGGATCTTCTAACAAGGATCATTATACACTAGTACAAAATATTAGTGGGTATCAAGTCCCACTGGGGTTTTTACCTATTTGGGTTTCCCCGTAACCAAAATATTGGTGTTGTCTTCATGTGTTCTTTGATTGTGTTTATGAATTATGTTTAAGTATACTTAATTGGATAAATAATTGAAAATTGTAGATAACTGATTCACCCCCCCCCCCTCTCAGTTATCTCTTGGGACTATTCCTAAGAATTGGTATCAGAGACAAGTGCCTCAGAGAAAAGTTTAACAACTTGAGGTTGATCAGATGGCATACTTCAAGAAAGAGAGTCCTAAGTTTGATGGAGAAAATTATCTTGATTGAAAGAACAAGATGGTGACCCATTTTCAATGCATTGCTTTTGAAGTTTTTAATGTAACTGTCAAAGCAGCCAAGATACCTACCCTAGAAGATCTTGGAAAGGATGATGCTACTGAAAGACAAAAGGAATTGTTTCATCAGAATGCTATTGCCAAAGAAGCCCTTATCAGCGCACTATCAGATAGTGAGTTCTTAGAGTTAAAGAAAGTAGACATCGCCAACAAGATATGGAAGCACCTTGAAGACATGTTTGAAGGAGATAAGAAAGCAAATGATGCACATAGAAAAACTTGGAAGAAAAGATACAATGCATTAAAGATGCTACCTGAAGAAAACATCAGAGCTTATAATCAAAGGATCAATGAAGCATGTTGGTGTCTCTTTTTCCCCAAAGGTCAGATTGGCATTAGGATTGACAAGGCTAGTGTCACATTCACTCAACACTCCAAATCTGATAGGAAAAAGGGCCAACTGACAAGGATCAAAGAGAGATCCTTCTACACTTTGAGCTCCACATCACTCAGGTGGGCACACCTCATCTGCACACTCATACAACTTGTGTCACACTACAGGCATGCAGGTAACTGACTATGGAATGATTTTCAAACCCTTATAGGTATCTTGTACCTCAAATGAAACCAATATCTCATGCAATAGCCCTACTTGCATGGAGTGAGTATGAAAACCAAAGACCTACACTAACAACATGAAAGGGAAAGGGTGGGACTGAATGGAAATGATTTGAATGGATTGAAAGGACCCCTGAGATGCCCTAAGTCTCTCATAGACCAGTGCCTTGTCCATTGGGCCACAGAGTCAAATACAATATTGCAAGGGACAACTATGAAACAAGAAAATAATATACTCAATGTGTTGATGCCTAACTTCAATCACACACCATGACCAAACCTCAACTTAGTTCCCACCTGTGTATTCAAATATGTTATTACCCATCAAAGGATTTTGACCCTCCCCTTAGAAGAGACCTATAAATAGACAATACATTAACTAGCATCCACTGGAAGACAAGCATGACCTATCCTTGATATTTCAGCTCATACATACATGAATACTAACCCTGAACCAGTTATCTCTACGAAGATAACTCCACCCACAAGCTCTTAGGCAATGCAAAGTAGAAAAACCAGACATCCTTGATGCATGACTAATGATTTCAGAATTCAAATGGAGATAGCTTGACAATAGTAAGAGTACATTAACTTCTCATACATAAGACAAGTCACTTACAATATGTATTGTGTTCTCAGAACCCACAAGAGAAAGAGGAACACTCTATATGAAAAGAAGAAGAGAAAAATCTATAGGAAAAGGATCCTTCATGGAACCAGAATGAAACTCTAAGCTGGAACCCTTTGAAAATCAACAAAAACAACATATATACCCCCGGTTACCTTGAAATCCCACATAAGTTAGGATGCAACAAGCTAAGGGTAACCATGGTTAGGGTTAGGGTTTTCTATCAATTAGGCATTTCAAGTTCATCAAAATTTGATACAATTCGAAGGGAAAACACTAAGTCCTAAATGCACTCAATCAACATCTGATCTTCAATCATGAGAAACTCAGAAAAGGCACTGAAGATCAATAAAAAATCTATGAAATTCAAACTGGAAGTGACCCTGCAACTGCCTTCGGTACATTTCTTTAACTTCTCCACATTGAAACATCTCTTTTGCAATCATGTCATACCTCAGAGCACACTAGAACGATGGAGAAGATCAATTTTACCAACTCTAACCCTTTCTGTCATCAATTTCAGTCCTTTCTGGTCGCTGGAAACATCTCAAAGATTTGAATTTAAAAAGCAATGGTCAATTTATGGTTTTACCCTCGAATGAGTGGCTCACATTTAAACTGGGATCAACTTTATATCCCCGCCATTAGATCTTCATACTTCATGGGCATCGAGAAGATTAACCGCAACAGGAAATGATTATATGTGCTCTTGGTTGCATGATCGCAAGGCACCCAACTCACCCTTGTGATCATGCGATGATAATCTCCTAGCCATGGTTGATAGTTAGTCACAAACCCTTTGCAAAGTCCTTGGCCCCACCACCAGTCAACAACCAATCAAAACTGAGCATGCCGGCAAGACCCACACAGTGGACCCGCTCCTAACTCCGCAACTATGATGCCATCAGTGGTCACATGATCGCATAGCCAAAAAATAGGCTATGCGAACATGTGACAAGCCACGAGATTACCACCCTGCCACCCGCTGACCAATGAAAAGCTTCCATCTCCGCAACACCTAACACTGGACCCACCACCGAGAAAAGCCTTACCCTTTGGGAAGATCAGACTATGGTCACATGATTGCAAAAGGGAGGAATATTCCTCATGATCATGCGGCAACTGTAGATCTCTTCTGCATTGTCATTCCACCTAAGAAATACTGGGCCCACCATTACGTGACTTGGTGACAAAAGAAAAATAAACCGCCAGCCAAGTCACCAGATGCTAAGGCCTTAACCGCTAGAATCAAGTGACAAGGAGATAATCATGAGTCCCCGGATCATGGAATGAGAATTTAACCACCAACCAATTATCATTACTAAGAACTGGGACCCACATGGACAGGTGGCAAGCAGTCGCATGATTGCATGTCAGAAAAGTCTGACATGCTACCATGCGACAACCAATCAGGAGGAGCCCACTTCACGCCCACACAGGAAAATCCAACGGCCATCACAAAAGTGCAAAGGCTAAACATCGTGCATCTTTTCCATGTGAACATATGACGACCATCGATTCTATCCGAACCTTAACCGTGCTGGAAATGGGAAGAACTGGGACCCACCAATGAACCACCAACCATTCGGAGATCACGCGACAACACAGTCATCAGGTCTTGAGATGCTAGCCACTAACCGCCAAGCATCAAGAGATTGCACGAATGAAGAGAAATAGACTGCCCGCCAGGTCGTTGAAGGTTAGGCACCTAACTGCCAGAAATGAAGAGATCATGTGACTAATAGTCACCAGATCGCTAGATGTTAGCGGATAATCGCCAACCATTCAGAGATCATGTGACAACACCTTGCAATGATTGGGCCCCACCATCCATCGCACTTGCATAGATAGGAAAAGCTGGCAAATAGGAAAGAGTGCAAGGTCAAAAACATCCAGGTTTTTTGATACTAGAAGACAAGCACACAAAAGCTGGAAGGGACAAGGTCAAAAACAATAGAGGTTTTCACAAAGACCAAAAACATCATGGATTTTCAAAAACATTGTGGGTTTTCGACACTTGGGCAAATTTTTGAAATTTGTTTTCTGCAGACCTTAAAACTTTAAATTTTCCTTGGGTTTTGTGATTCAGCACGTGCAATTTGGACTGGGGCAAGGTGACAACATGAACAACATAGGGCTAAGGGCGCACATCATGAAACAAATGGATTGTCTTTGCAAGTTAAAACTAAGATTGCAGGCAAAGCGGGACACTTAACAAAATTTGCAAGGAAAAAAGGCCATTTTCATAGGATTTTTTCATGGACAGGAAAATGGACTAACAAAGCAGTTGCTGGAATCAGAAACAATGGTGGAGAGATCTTAGAAGAAGATATTATGGACAAGTTGATGACCACTCTCACTCTACAATATGAAAGCAAGATCTATATCCTTGATGGGACCATGCAAATTACATCTAACTTCAAGAGAGAGATCTTGATCAACAAAATCTCAACTTTTGAGATTTCAAGATTGAAGATAGAACCTAAAAGTGAGACAACCTTCAAAGAAATAGTTCATGGTAAGAAATCTGCAAACACTTCTGGTAATTTTGATGATGATGATGAAGAAAGAAATTTAGATGATTTTATTGCTATGATTTCTAAAAGAGAAAAGAAAGGAAAAGGAAAATATGAAGGTTAATTTCCTTTCAAGTGCTTTTCATGTAACAAGATAGGTGACTTTACATCTAAGTATCCTACTAGAGCTAGGAAGTTCAAAAGGGATTACAAGCCTAAGTACTCCAAGGAATGTTACTTTGCTAGAGATGGAGTCTCAGATGATGAATCAGGTGAAGAAGAAATTGGATTCATTGCTATTGTAGAAAACATGAATGATAAATCAGTTCCTAAAAATGAGAAAGTAAATCAAGAAGTAGCATTGATTTCCCAGGAAGACATAAGGACATACTAGATTATAGATAGTGGTTGTTCACATCACATGATAGGTGATAAAGGTAGATTTGTTCATCTAGACAAATACAATGGTGGGATGGTTAGATTTGGAGATAACACTCCTAAACCAATAGTTGGTAGAGGAGCCATCACTTTGGATGGAAAGAATAGTACTGATTATGTTGTATATATTGATGGTTTAAAACATAACCTTCTAAGTGTTGGACAGTTACTTGAAAAAGGATATCAGTTGGAGTTCAAAGATGACAAATGCACCATTAACAAAAAGGATGGTGTTATGATTGCATCAGGCTCAAAGAAAAGAGGTAATGTTTTTCAACTCAATTCAGAGCAAGTTGTTTTGTTTCTAAAGTTGATGACAGTTGGTTGTGGCATAAAAGACTATGTCATCAACTTTGATAACATAGTGAAGACAAGCAATGTTAAGGCAGTAAGAAATCTACCCAACATAGAAAAGCCAGTTGATACTATATGCAGGGAATGTGTGATGGAAAAGCATGTGAGGAATTCATTCAGGAGCAAGCACAATTAAGCAGAGAACAAGTTGGATTTGATTCATACAAACCTATGTGGACCAACTCAAACAAGATCATACTATGGTGAAAGGTATTTTATTTTATTTGTTGATGATTATACTAGGATGATGTGGGTTGCATTCTTGAAAGATAAGTTAGCAGAATTTGATAAGTTCAAAATATTCAAAGTTAAGGTTGAGAATGAATCTAGATTAAAGATAAAATGTTTGAGATTAGATAGAGGAGGAGAATTCACCTTTGATAGATTTTATGAGTATTGCGAAGAACGTGGCATAAAGAGACAATTAAGTGCACCTAGAACACCTCAACAGAATGGAATTGTAGAAAGAAGGAATGGGATCATCCTGGATACAACACACACCATCATGATAGAAGGAAAAGTTGTCCACATGTATTGGAGAGATGCGGTCAATACAACAGTCTACACAATCAATAGAATTCAGCTAAGGCCAGGCACTGACAAAACACCTTATGAGCTATGGTTTGGTAATGTTCCCATAGTAAAATAATTCAGAATCTTTGGAAGCAAGTGCTACATCAAGAGGGATGAAGCAATAGGCAAGTTTGATGCAAGAAGTGATGAAGGTATTTTCCTTGGTTACTCTACTAAAAGTAAAGCTTATAGATGTTTCAATTTAAGATTGGAAATGATCATTGAAAGTGCTCATGTGAAGATTGATGAAAAGTTTATGATTCAAGAAAGATATCATGATTACTCACCCATGATTGAGGAAGAACCTAGACCCTCTACTAGTGAGACAATAATTGAAGAAATGTTTGATAGCATTGATGTGTTATTCAATGACCCTGAGACAAGTGAGGAAGAAGCTCCTAAGGTTGATGAGTTAGCAACAGCTAAAGCTCCAAAGTTTACATCTAGAAACCATTCCAAGAAAGACATCATTGGAGATCAGGTGGAAAAGTCTTGACAAGATCACAAGAAAAGAACTTAGCTAGCAGTGATATGGTATGCTTATTATCTCATATTGAACCTTTAAGTGTTGAAGATGCTTGTAATGATTCATATTGGCATGATGCTATGAAAGAAGAACTTGATCGGATTATTAAGAATGACACCTGGGAACTAGTTCCAAGACCTAGTGATAAGAATGTGATTGGTACAAAGTGGATATTTAGAAATAAGATGAATGAAGATGGTATAGTAGTAAGAAAAAAAGAAAGGTTAGTATGTAAAGGATATGCGCAAAGAGAATTCATTGATTATTCAGACACATTTGCACCTGTGAGCAGATTAGAAGCTATTAAGTTGATCCTAGCTTATGCAACAATTAAAAACTTCAAAGTTTATTAGATGGATGTCAAGTCAGCATTCCTGAATGGAGATTTGAAAGAAGTATACATTGAGTATCCAAAAGGATTCACCTTATTAGACAGACCTGATTTGGTATGCAGACTAAAGAAGGCTCTCTATGGACTTAAGCAAGCCCCTAGAGCATGGTATGAGAGACTAGATGGTTACTTAACAAAGATTGGATTCAGGAAAGGAGCAATAGATTGTAACTTATTCTTTAGAGAGCCTTCTGAAGGTTTGTTACTTGTAGCTATATTTGTTGATGACATTATATTTGGAGGTAATGACAAACTTAGTGCTGAATTTTCTAAGGAGATGAAAAATGAATTTGAGATGAGTATGATTGTTCCTATCAAGTAATTTTTAGTATTGAATGTACAGTAGATAGAGAAAGGTATATTCATTAATTAGTCCAAGTATGTGAAAGCAATATTAAATAAATTCAAGATGGATGATTGCAAGCTAGTAGGGAAACCTATGATTACTGGATGCAAGCTTACAAAGAAAGATGACTCACTAGTAGTGGATATAACATTATATAAGTCTATGATTGGAAAATTGATTTATCTTACTCAGACTAGACCTGATATTTCAAATGTAGTTGGCATAGTTGGAAGATTTTCAGCAGAACCTAAGCAAAGTCACCTCATGTTAGTAAAGAGGATATTCAGATACTTACAAGGCACTATAGACTATGGTCTATGGTATCCTAATTCAGAAAATGTTGAGCTTCATGTATACACTGATGTAGATTGGGCAGGATGTGTAGATGACAGAAAGAGTACTTCAGGAGGAGCAATGTTTCTTGGTGATAGACTTGTCACTTGGACAAGCAAGAAACAAAATTATATTTCTCAGTCAATAGCAGAAGCAGAGTATGTTGCAGCAGCCTTGAATTGTTCTACAATTGTGTGGATCAAGTAGATGATAAAAGATTTTGGAATTCTAATAGATTATCCTATTGTTATTCATTATGATAACACTAGCACATCAATATGTCAAAGAACCCTATGATGCATGCAAAGACAAAGCACATTGATACTAAGTATCACTTCCTAAGAGAGAAAGTGGTAGAGAAAGAAGTTAAATTGGACTATGTGAATACTAAAGATCAGTTGGCAGACATATTCACAAAGCCCTTACCTAAGGATACTTTTGAGTATCTCGGGGAGAAGTTGGGAGTAATTCCCTTCCCTGATTTTGCTTAGAAGGAAGAAGGAAAGGCATCAGTCCTCTGGGACTGATGGGAGGTTGACTACTCTACCTTAGGAGTAGTACCAGTGCTTAATGTGTATGGCACCCTTTTCCATTGATGTCAAAGGGGGAGTAGTATACAAAGTCATGATAAAATAGGAGTAATATACTTAGGGGGAGCAATAGTCAGTTGTGATAGCAGTTTAGTTGAGGAAATGGAGAATGTTAGATAATATTTCAGTAGATGAAGGATTCATCTTTGGGGGATTTTTGAAGAGAAAATGGAGAATGTTATAAAAGGTATGTTCATTTGGGTTGGTGGTGGTTTTTCAATCCACATGTTTCCATCAATGCCAAAGGGGGAGATTGTTGGAGATTTACCAGCATGCCAGTACTGATTGTATGTTTGTCATTGATGACAACATATGGAAAGTAGCATGCATGGAAGTATCATATAGTAAGCCTTCTGTATATGTTTCATGGACATGATATCAACATGATATCATGAGTGCAGAGGATGATTGTGAGCACAGATAGCTATATAGCATCTTGTGTTAGTAGTGTTCCTAACAGAGTTACAGGTAGTGTTTTGTGTATTGTTGTCTATACAATTGTCCTATGGGCATGTGCCGTTGGATATATGTTTTAGACATGGTAGTGATGTTAAGTTCATGGACACATGATCTAATGATGAATGCAAGTGAAGTTATGCAGTCGCTATTCACTAGTAGTAGTTTCCTATGTTTGTTCAGCAGAGCCGACATAAATTTTATTGGTTCTTGAGTTGCACCTATCTTTACGGTATGCACCCTTGTAGTTAAGCTTAGAGATGAGTTGTTGATGTTTGGTTAAGAGCCCATAAGTTAATTCAGCTTTTAGAGTAAGTTCCAATTGATTTGGTAGAGCCAACAGTGTGTAGCATGTGTCTACAATTATCTTATTTGGACAGGTCCTAGTTTATGTTACGTGCATAATAAAGCCAACAAATGTTTGTTGGATTTTATTATGGTTTCTCTTTTATGATTTCAAGGTCAAAGCATAGTTCACCAAAATCTAGATATAGTGTGTATCTGTTATTCAGAAGGTTGTAGCCTTCACCCCTTTGAGCAGTGAGCTCTTGGATAGTGCATCCTCTCCCCTAATAGGGATAATTGTAAAAGACTCCTAACAGGGTCAGACCTTTAACCAAGTCTATTGTACTTCATATATTGTAAAGCTACTCCTAATAGGGTCAGACCCTTAAAACAAGGATCATTATACACTAGTACAAAATATTAGTGGGTATCAAGTCCCACCGGGGTTTTTACCTATTTGGGTTTCCCCGTGACCAAAATATTGGTGTTGTGTTCATGTGTTCTTTGATTGTGTTTATGTATTATGTTTAAGTATACTTAATTGGACAAAGAATTGAAACTTGTAGATAATTTATTCAACCCCCCCCCCCCCCCCCCCTCAGTTATTTCTTGGGACTATTCCTAACATTTTGAAGAATTGTAGAAAAATATTTGGAGAGAGGAGAATGAGAGAATGTAGATATATGGAGTGATAAGGGAGGTTAAGGGTTTCCACAATTTTTTGTAAGATTTTTAACAATGAATGTAGCTATTTGTAAACCATTCAAAAGATTTTTCAAAGTAATATTATAGGATTTTGTGAGGAAAGTTGAATTCTACCATGGGAGGTCCCCCTAGCCACCATGAGCCAACAATTCATACTGTCTTTCTTCCGAACCAACAATCTTGACAGGTGTTCGAAGATTGTAGGTGGCTAGATTATTTCCTTAAGACCATAGATTTCACTGATGATAATATTGCCCTAAAATTTGGTTAGACCATCAAGAATAATGTAGCTAAAGTGAATGGGTTAAGAGTAGAATTCATTGAGGAGCATATAGTTGAGATAACTAGTTTTCTAGCTTTAGGAGATAACTTTTTAGAATCTAAAGATGCAATAATAGCTCATGCCCAATTCACTAATCCAAATGACCCTTCTCTAGAGGTGGATAAACAAGGCACAAGAAGGTTATCATTACGAGAGGATTATGTTTAGATAGCTACATATGTGATGAAGTACCTGACTTGTGAAGGTAGGAATTTGTGTCTCCATTCTCTTCACTTAAAATTTCTCACCCATATATACAAGAATCAAAGGATGAATATTCCCAATGTTCTATACAATTTTATTTTGAACAGTTCCAGTAAGGTTAAAAAAGGTGAGCCCAAATCTATATCAAACCATTTTTTGATTAAATATTTGGTAGAGATGGCATGAAGTGAAGTTCCCAATATGTCTTGGCAATATTTTTTAGATGTTAAAAAGTTCATACAAGATAATGTAGGTTCTATAGGGAAGCCATTGACCCATATGGTTAACACACCAGAAGGAAGATTTAAAATTATAGAGGAACCCTCAACTTCAGAAGTTCAACATGAGTAATTTCTTATAGCTAGACCTACAAATAAGCCTCACACATACAAAACCTATTGTACTGCTATAGAATGTAGACCTAATGTTGAAAGCTCCCCATAAAGTTTTTTTCATACTAAGTGTACAATTAGGAAAGACAAAGGGAAGAAGAAGGAGAATGAACTAGATGAGGGAAGGGTAGAGAAATAAGATACTATAGAAACCGCATCTAGTTTCAAAAGAAGGAAGATTGATACAAAAAAAATCTCTTGCAGCTATTGTAGAAACAAAAAAAACTCCTAAGAAAACTAGCAAAAGAAAGGCCTTTGGGGTTAGCAAGGAAACGTTGACCAGAAGAAGTCATATGCTAAGAGAGAAACCCCCAAGGAGAATCTAGGTAGAAACATGTAGCACCTTTGTTGTTATTGAATCCTCTAAGTTTATGGATGTAGATGAAGGATTAGAAACACATCAAAGAGAGGATAACATACTAGAGGAGTCAGATATTTTCATGGAGGAGGACAATATTCCACAAGAACAACCAATTATTATAGAAGAAGTTAACATGCAATAAGGCTTGGGATTGGATGGTCTTGCCAATTTGGTTTTTGTAGCACAACATATGGTTGAGAATACTATTATAGTCTAGACAAGGGGTTAGGTAGATATGCCTCTAGCTAACCTATATGTAGAGAAAGAAGAACCTAATACTCCTCCTGACCTATCCACTCCACTTATTGTAGGATTAAGCCTACATAAAGATATGTTAATTCAATAAACTCGGTAGAAATTAGAGAAAGATAGATTGTAGAGGCTCATAGAAAATTAGAGGATTAAAATTTAGAATAAGGAAGATGAAACCACTAAGCTCAAGGATAGGATCACCACAATTAAAACCATTATTCTCAAGCTTATGCAATGTAGGTCACCTACCAGAGTCTATACTCTCTATCTAAAAGAACAATATTTGAATGTTAGGTTGATGAGGGTTGTTGAAGGGTTAACTCCCTCCATAGAAATAGATGAAGAGTTTTATGAGATGTACACTTCTCCTACGACACTAAATAATTTACTCTATGAATTTTATTTGCATAATTTTGTAGTCCCTCATAATACCACTTGGAACTCACTTGCTCATATAGGGGATATACAATTGTGTGCATTCATGTCTTGAATTTAGAATAAGATCACTAGGAGGATAAAGGCTAGACCATATAGATATGAAGAAATAAATTCTCCCTTGGTGATGTGATAAGGGTTGAATGCAAAGAGGCTCAAACACTCTATTATGATTGTATGTGATTGTTTACAAATGATAAGCATGGGGAAAAGATGGCTAGGCATGAAGGACAATTATTCCTTGGAACTATCATTTACTGGTAGAACAACCTTTCTAAAAATATAAAACGTGCTAAGCCATATTCATCACAAAACTATGTTGTAGAAAATCAAAGAGCACCCTGGTATATAGATCTGGGCCACACAAGACAAGAGTATTGGCTTTCACTAATATTTCAGCCTCCAGTTCTGCTTTGGCCACTTCTTAGCATGAAAAATAACAAAATTTAATATGATATGGAGGATCAAGTTCCCAAATGGGAGAGGTTGAGGGAACGAAAAAGATACTATTGGATTTTAGCCAAAGGTGGAGTAGGAAAGAGTTTAACCACTGACTATAGGATGAATGCAAAGATCAAAAAAAATTTGGTTTCTAAAGGAACAAGAAGGAATTGGGTTGGGGGGAATGATGGGCTGAAATAATGGTATATTTTTTTATGTTTCTCTTATCCTGTTTTGAAGTGTTATAGAGTTTATGGTGTTTTAAAGACTCTTACTTTAATATTTTTATGATTGTTAAAGCTGTATTTGATAGACATACACCATATGGATTGATATACCTTTAGAATGAATACTTGATGTTCTAAACCTTAGTTATATTTATATTGTTCCTTTTTGAGTAATTGAAGCATAATGGGCTTCCTACAGCCAAGTAGTTTATTTTCTTGTAGCCATGTGATATATCTATATTAATGAAATATAAGGGTTAATAAATGTATGTAATGTGGAATGAATGTATCTTCATGTTTTGTGCTCTCAACCTTCCATTGTAGAAAAAGGTCAATATGAAAGATCGGCCAAAAAGATACTTAATGAACTTCATCAGCTCTTGGACCAAGTCATGTAGCAATGAGAGAGAAAAATAAGGACAATACTGAAGACTCAAATGATTCATCTACTTATGCAATTAGTGATATTTTAATGTAAAGTAAATCTAGGGAATGGTTGTCCTATATTTTCTCTCATGGATAAGAAGAGGACCTTTTCTTCCTTGTTGATATAATTTCTCTTTTCTATTTTTGAAATTAATAATTGTACCCATCTAATTTGTTGGAGGTGGTCAATTCGTTAGTTGTCAGTTTTAGTATAAATAATTTTTTGAATCCTCTTTAGAAGTTAGTAGAGGTAGAGGGATATCAGACATCACTAGGTTGATGTAACTATTTTCAGCAATATAGTTTTGAAGTTCCAAAGTACTATGTGTAGTCATTTTTTGATATGTATAAGAAATGATGATTATGAATTTGTAGTGTGTTGAAGAAATTGGGTTCACTCACCCAAGGGGGGCCACTTGGTGAGTGATCCTTTGCATTTTAATATTTATTTACAATTATTGTAGTTACTATTCAGTCGCTTGTCTTCTCCCTTAGCCACATGAAAATAGTTCATGTGTCTATTCATGTAGCCAAAGAAGGAAAAGTAGTTTCTTGCCTGATAGACTTGAACTTAGTTGGTTTTCATGTTTTCTATGATTTGATAAATGGTAATTAGGTAGGATTACATTCAACATCTACTTTCTTGCATTAATTTTTCCCTTCCAGCAGTGGTTAGTATGGCTACAACAGATACTTGGTTCATATATTGTGCAGAAACATTTCAATTTTATGCCCATGGGTTGACATATTAAATGAACCTTATCACAGGATGGATAGCTGCCCGGACAAGATGACCAATCTATGTGTTAAGTAATTAAGCTAAAGTTATTTATCCATTTGGAAATGGTGACATTTCCTTCCAAGTTTTTTTTTTTCCAGTGTAATGTTAACCTTACTATGATGAGATTACTAAGAGGGGGGGGGGGGGGGGGGGGTGAATAAGTAAACTACCAATTTTAACATTTAAACACTTTTCATTTAACCAATAAAAAAATAACTCAACAATAAAATGTAAATGTGCAAACACAAAACATCCAACACAAAGGCACAAGATTTTTGGTATTTTGAAAACCCAAATCATGGAAAAACCACAGTGGGGATGGCACCCTCAAATCTTTACTCTTCTGAAGTATGCCCTATGAAAGGGTTTACCCTGTGAAAGGAATTTACATATACATGAAAAAATGTAACCTTGTGAGAGGCTTTACCTAAAGCTCATAACAAGTTTTTACCTTGTGAGAGGACTTAGAACACTTATTAAAGTGCCACCATACAAGAATTACAATAAAATGAAGATCTATCATGATCTACCTCACTTGAGGATTTATAGTACTCTATTGTAGCTATCAGGAAACAATAGGTAAGAATGATCTGTGAAATAGAAACCTCCTTTGCTTGATCAGATCCTTTGTATCTCAAAAAACATTCTTTACATTCTTCTCTAACACTTGGTTGGACCACACCTTTTGTCTCTTTTTCTTTCTTCACCGACACATGATCAACAACACATTCACCATCTTCTTTTTCCAGCTTAAACTACTTTTATTTTCTCTTAGGTTTCCATAGCCATAAAAAACCCTAAAATGTAATACCTTTTCAATCCGACCATACACTTGGCTTCATATCATATATCTCTATGTCCAATTTGAAATTCACTAACCACACCTTTTCATTTTCAGATTTAATCAAGAAATTAAATTATTTCATCATGTATTTTCCTTCTTGACCAATCAACTTTCTCAAATCATCTTTACACACTCATCTTGATGATATAACCATTAAAAAATTGTTTCCAACTATCCATGAACATTCTCTCATAAATTTTGACTATAACAATGATTTAAATCACCAATACTAATCAAACCATTAGCCACTTAGAAACTTAACATTTTTCAAATATCACTATTTATCCTTTGAAATATCTCATATCTTTTCTCAAAATGAATCACAGTTGTAGGGTTACCATCTAGCATCTTTAGGTAAACTCCAGAAAATAACCAAACACCAAATCAATCAAACACATAACCATAATAATAGAATCATCTTATTCTTGTTAATTGTTGTCTTAACAACTTCATTGTCTCTGATGAACTTTTCTAAATATGTCTCATCGGTCAACACAACAAGTTAAGATTTTACATGTAGCATCCAAATGTGTTTCCAAACACTTATGTAGAACAAAACCTCAACATATTACCATTCACATGATGTATTCCAAGATCATCATCATCATCATCATGTAAATTTAATAGTTGACATCAATGACAATACCATAACTGATCATTTCTCAACCATACTTGTCATGTATCATCATCAAATCATACTCTTAAACACTTTACCTTACACATATGATCAACCACTTTGTTCACTTCATTACTCTTCAATAATTATGCCAACAATCTACCCCTTTGGCATTGATGTCAACACAACAAATCAACACATATATTTTTGTCTCTTTACTTGTGTGTCCCAAAGAAATCTAACTAACCAACTGATTAGATCCATAGATTCTCCAGGTTTAGCTCCATATTCAACTTTCTAGTTTCTAATCATTAGCCTTATGGAGTCCAATCTATTTAGCAACATCTCTAAGCTATGTAGTGTCTTCCCCTAAGATGTAAACTTCATTCATCTCATTGCATGTACCAAATACATGTACCTATGTGTACCAATGTGTTGATGGCACATACTCCCCCTTTGGAAATAATGCCAAAGTTTCCAATCAACAACATAAACCTATATCACTATTCAAATAATCTCTATGATTTCATGTTTAAGATATTTTTACAACTTAACTACTCATACTCTAGGAGTTTCCACTAATACATCAATCCAAGTTAGGATACAACAGTAAAGTTCCAGGATTAATGCAGTGCATCATGTTCTCAATTAAGTGTAGATAGGGGAGTGACCCTTATCTTACCTCTAAAATATTCAAACCTATCCTTACGTAGAGGCTTAGTAAAAATATCAACAATCTGTTCACTAGTTGGAATGTATTCTAACCTTACCTCTTTCTCCTAAACTTGTTCTCTAAGAAAATAATACATTATAGCAATGTGTTTATTCTTAGAGTGCATCACTGGATTCTTAGAAATGTTTATAGAACTAGTATTATCAGAGTGGATAACAGTAGGTTCAATCACCATTTTTTGTATACCTTCAAGTAGTTTCTTAATCCATACCACTTGAGTGCAATTGATAGGAGAAGCAACATATTCAACTTCAGTTGTAGATTGTGAAATATAGTTATGCTTCTTGCTTGTCCAAGCGACATGTCTTCACCCAAGAAGAATGCTCCACCGCTTGTACTTTTCCTGTCATCCACATTTCTAGCCCAATCAGTATTAGTATAAAAACTTAGTGAAAAATATCTTTTATAACCATACCAAAGTCCATAATCTTTTGTTCCTCTTAAATATCAGAATATCCTCTTTACTGTAGTCAAGTGTGTTTCCTTAGGATTTGTTAAATATATTGCAACCAAACAAACTTCTTATGCAATATCCGGTTTACTATGCACAACATACTATAGTTTTCCAATCATAGATCAGTACATAGTTTGATCAACTTCATCATATTCATCATCCTTAGATATTTTACAACCTATAACCATTGGGGTTCCAATAGGTTTTGATTCCTCAAGTCCAAAGGTCTTCAATATTTCTTTGATGTATTTAGACTAACTGATGTAGATACCATTATCAAGTTGTATAAATTGTAAGCTAATGAAGTATTTGATCTCACCTATCATTGAAATTTTTAATTCCTTTCTCATTTGTTCAAAAAATTACCTACTTAATTCATCATTACCTCCAAATATTATATCATCAAAAAAGATTTCAAGAAGTAGTAACTTGTTTTCTTTATCAACATTTAGATAAACATTGCCATCATGTGTTCTGACAAATACAATCTTTATAAGATACGAGTGCAATCTCTCATACCATGCTCTAGGTGCTTGTTTCATTCCATACAGTGCCTTCTTCAATTTGCAAACCAAATCTTGTCCATCATTCTTCTCAAAACCTTCAGGTTGTTCAATATAAACCTCCTCTTCTAGTATACCATTAAGAAGAGCAGATTTCACATCCGTTTGATAAACCTTGAATTTATTGTAAGATGCATAAGCAAGTAGTGTTCTTAATCCTAATATAGCAACAAGTGTAAAGGTCTCGCCATATTCCAATCCCTCCTCTTGTGCATATCCTTTGCAAACAAGTCTTGCCTTGTTTCTCAACACTTCTCCTGTTTCATCCATTTTATTTCTAAATACCCATTTAGTTCCAATCACATTATTATCTACCATTCGGGGTACTAGAGTCCAAGTTTCATTCTTCTCTATCTATTATATCTCTTCTCTCATTACATTCAACCAAGCATCATCTTTTAGTGCATCCTTAATAGTTCTAGGCTCAAACTTAGAAAGTAAGTAGGTGCTCACTCTAGCTTTCCTTCTAGTTAATACTCCAACATTATTATCTCCAATTATTTTCTTAGAAGAGTGATTTAACTTAACATACCTTGGTAAGGTAGGCTCAAATATTTGTTCCTCAACCTCATTCTAAATAGGTGTATCATCTTTTGCTTGTTCCTCTTGTCTTTGTTCATTTCATTTAGCAGGTTCATCTTCCATCACCGATTGCATATATGTTATCCCATTGTAATCTTCAAGTTTCATCGTGCTTACTTCATCATTTTCATAAGAAAAATCATCCACTTTTACATTAGCACTCTTAATGATATTATTTTTCTTCTTGTTTAAACACTTGTAAGTTTTACTCTTAGATGAATACCCCAAAAATATTCCTTCATCACTTTTAGCTTCAAACTTTCCTATATTTTCATCCTTATTAATAAAGAATCTACTACCAAATTTTTTCAAATAACTTACATTAAGAGTGTGTCCATACCATAGTTCATAAGGTGTCTTTCATGTCCCTTTCTTGATCAAAACTCCATTCAAATTGTATACAATAGTGCTAACAACTTCTCTCCAAAACGTTTGTGCAACACCCTTTTGTATCATCAAAATCCTAGCACATTCAACCACTAACATGTTTCCTCTTTCAACTTTTCCAATCTACTATGGTGTCCTAGGAGCATACATTTTTCCTTTAATCCCTTCTTATTCACAATAGACAACAAATTCATGTGATGTAAATTCTCCACCTCTATCTGACCTTAAGAATTTTAAGCTCCTACCGCTTTCATTTTCCACTCTTGCTTTGTAAATCTTGAACATATGAAAAGCTTCTGATTTCTATTTAATAAACATGTCCCACATCATCCTTGAATAGTCATCAATGAACAACATAAAGTACTTATCTCCATAATAACTTTGAGTTCTCATAGGACCAGATAAATCAGTATGCACCAAATCAAGTATATTCTCAGATGTGTAGCCTTTACTATTGAATGTAGAACTAGTAAGCTTCCCAAATTGACAATCTTTACAAACAAAATTATTAGGTTTCACAAGATAGGGAAGAACTCTAATAACTTTATTTTTACTGACTTTGATCAGGTTATCAAAAGTAACATGAAAAAACCTCTTATGCCATAACTAATTGTCTTCTACCTTTCCAATCAAATATTTCATAATAGATGGATTCAAGTAGAATAAGTTACCTCTTGTCAATTCTCTAGTAGTGATCAACTTTCCTTGTTTTTTCTTTATCTTTCATATTACTTCACTGAATTCTAGATCAAATCCTTTATGATTTAGTTGAGAAACACTTAATAGGTTGTAGTTCAGTCCTGATACCTAGTCAACATCATCATAGTTTGTAGTGTCATTCAGTGCTATAGTGCCTTTACCTTTTATCATATAGGGTATTTCATTACCAAAATTAATTGATCCTCCATCAAATTCTTCAAGGTCAATGAATTTTCTCTTGTCAACGGTCATGTGATGTGTGTATCCACTGTCAATAATTCAATTCTCACTCATGTTCATAATTGATATCAATGTAGTCTCACTACCTTCTATCTTGTCTTCCTTCACAACAACAAATATAATCTCCTCCTCCTCCTCCTCATCATCATCATCATCATCTGTAACACCTTTCTCAGCTAGACAACATGCTTTCTTTCCTTTATCCTTATATCTCTTATTCTTTTAATTCTTATTGTTCTCACAGAAACTTGATGCAATATGTCCAATCATACTACATGCAAATCATTTCAAGGGTAATTTTCCTTTATACTTTCCCTTTCCTCTAGGTAACCTTTTAGAAAACAAAGTTTCCAATTCCTCTTGCTCTTTTTCCTCAAAAATGATATCATCAATATGACTTCCATAAGATACTAAAGCAGTTTGATTAGTAGGATCAAAATTCCTTCTAGAGTTTAGATAGGCCTTCAAAGTTGCATCAGTTCTAGGAATTTTATTATCATAATTTATCAACTCAAATGCAATTGACTTTCCAACCAAAGAATCAATGGTAATTGGTATAGTCCCTCAAGACCTTACTTCTTGTATAGGAGAAACTCTAATTGTATAATGTGGCAATAAAGTTCTCAGGGTTTTTCTTACCACATCATCTTCAGTGATCGATCCACCAGCTCCTCTATTTTCATTCATGACCTCCTTGATTCTTTGGCTATATTGTTCAATGTTCTCTCCTTCAGTTATCCTCATGTCATCAAATTTTCCCTTTAAGTTGTCTACCTTATCTTTTTGCACTTGTGAATCTCTTCCATAGACTATTTTTAGCTTCTCCAACATGTCATAAGAACTTTCAAGATCTTGTGCATTGATATACTTTGCATCTGATAAGGTACTTGATATTGTTTCCATAGTTGTAGTGTGCTCTTGTTTTTCCCTCAACTTTTCAGTAGACAGGGTTCCATTAGGAAGAACATATCTTGGAGTCATATGCTCCCAGTACTGATCACCCATTCCTTTCAGGTATAACTTCATCCTTTCACACCATACTATGTAACTATCCTTATTGAACTTAGGACCTTCCTTTCTCACCAATCTTTTATGGATCTTTGTCTCAAGTTGTTAAACTTCTTCTCCAATGACCAAATCTCTAATACTAATTGCTAGCCTTCTTATGATGAGATTATTGAGAGGGGGGGTGAATTAGTAATCTAACAATTTCAACATTTAAACACTTTTCACTTAACCAATAAAGCATCAACTCAACAATAAAATATAAATGTGTAACCATAAAATATCCAACAGAGAGACACAATATTTTTGGTATCGTGGAAACCCAAATCAGGGAAAAACCATGGTGGGGATGGTACCCACAAATCTATACTCTTCTTAAGTATGCCTTGTGAAAGGATTTACCCTACGAAAGGCATTAACATATACATGAAAAAATATAACATTGTGAGATGCTTTACTTAAAGCTCATAACAAGTGTGTACCTTGTGAGAGGACTTAGAACACTTATTATAGTGCCACCATATAGGATTTACAATACAATGAAGATCTGTCAGGATCTACCTCACTTGAGGATTTCCAGTCATTTGTTGTAGTTTTCAAAAAATAATGGGTAAGAATGATCTGTGGATAGAAACCTCCTTTGCTTGATTAGATCCTTTATAGCTCAAACAACATTCTTTACATTATTCTCTAACACTTTTTTGGACCACACCTTCTATCTCTTCTTCCTTCTTCATCAACACATAATCAACAATACATTCACCATCTTCTTTTTCCATCTTATACTTCTTTCATTTTCTCTTAGGTTTCCACTGCCATAGAAAACCATAAAATGTAATAGCTCTATTCATAAAAAAAAATGTAATACCTTTTCAATTTCACCATACACTTGTCTTCATATCACATATCTCTATGTCCAATTTGAAATTCATTGGCTGCACCTTTTCATATTCAGATTTAATCAAGAAATTAAATTATTTCATTATTTCCTTCTTGACCAATCAGCTTGCTCAAATCATCTTTAGACACTCATCTCAATGATACAACCATTCAAAAATTGTTTTCATCTTTCCATGCACATTCTCCAATGAATTTTGACCAATAACATTTGACTATAATAATGATTTAAATCACCAATACCAATTAAATCATTAGCCGCTTAGAAGCTTAGCATTTTTCACATATCATTGTTTATCCTTTGAAATATCTCATATCTTTTCTCAAAATGAATTATGGTTGTAGGTGTGTGTGTGAATTTTGTACCTAGCTATAGATACAACACTTCAGTAAAACATTAGAGGTTAGTTAAAATCAAAATCGTGCAGTGAAATGGAAACTAATCTAACCAGGCGATTTACTACCTTCTAGTAGATGCGAGTATGTATTCTCAAATTGAACCAAGATCAGTGACCTTGATGACACCTAAATGAAGGATTTGAATGTAGAATCTAGATATGAGATTAATGCACATTAATCTATTTTTTTAGATTTTCTATGCAATAAGATGAAACAAACTTGATATGAATCTATTCTATATGAGAAACTGATATGAAATGCAATTAATCTAACAATGATATGCTAAGTGATATGAATGCTCAAAAACAATGAAAATCTCACAACAACTTTGATTTGCAAAGATTGATTCTTTGATCACCAATTCGACAGCGTGAGGATGTAATTCGTGGATGGATCCAAAATGAAGAGTTGAGGCCTTAATTTATAGAAATCCAGGACTTTGGAAGTGCATGGAAACAACCATAAATCACTCTTGATAAACATAGGTTGATTTTTGAGTTATCCAGAATTAAGAGATAAATTAACTCACAAAATCATGCAAATCAACTTTTTTATTTAAATTAGAAGTTGAGATCAGCTTTCAACTCAAAAGAGAGTTGAGTTTATTTTTAAAATAACTTGAATTGATTTTTTGATTTAAAGTTTAACTATTTTTTGGATGTGCATAATTAATATGAATTAATTAAATAAATAAAGTGATTTATCTTTAACTTTAACTAATTTTGAAAAATAAAATAATTGGTTTATGGGTTAATCAATTATTAAATCAAACTTTTATTCAAAAACTATATTATTAAATTTGACAATTGACATTAATTAATTAAATAAGAATTTAATCAATTAGTTATAGGATATTTGATTTATTGTCAAAATGAAATAATACAATTTAAGAATAAATATAATTAAATCCAATTAAATAAATAAGTGGTAGTATTAACTCTAATTAATTAAATATTTAGAATATTTAATTAATCAAACTTTAGGATAAATAGGATTTATCACCAAATAATCATTAAATTAAAGATAATTAGGATAAATAGGAATAAGGAATATTCCCCGATGTAGAATTTAGGATAATCAATTAAGATTTGATAATATGCCAATGTGCCTTAGGTTAGGACTTTGATGTCGATTTCATTCGATGTGTCGATATAGGAGATTAATGAACCTATAGCCCATTTTTGGGGTATTACATTTTGCCCCTCTTTGAATTTTGTGTGAAGCGTAGTGGTTCAAAGACAGTCTGTGTATGATGTTGAAACTGATGTTTGAAATTGAAATTGATATGAGATAGAAATTGATTGAAATTGATATGAAGATAATAGGCCCTGAATGACCAAAGATAATGTTAACTATAACAGCAATGAACCGATGATTGTGAAAAAGTGTCGAAACACCTGATTTTGAACCTTATGATTGTGAAGAAGTGAGTGGCCGATTCTAGACCTGATTGTCGATAAGAATCACATTGGTATCACATTTGAACCCTTCAGTTACGAAGAACCAAGGAAATAACACTAATGAGCTGATGGTTATAAAAGACTAATATAGTTTACAAGATTAAGAGAATAACAGATTGATATGGATATCGATGTATCTGATATGCCCTGAGCAATGATTGATTTGCCCCAAGTGATGAGGTCTTTTTGATGAATCAGCAACTAGATGTGGTTATTGTCTTGATTACTGAGGAAAGATATGATTTCAAATTTAGATTACAGACTTTGAATGATGTGCAATACCATGCCCCCTTTGGGATAAACATTGAAATCTAACAAGAAAAGTCAGTGTTGATAATTTAGAAGCATGTTAATTGATTTGAGAAGTGGTTATACACGTTCAAGAACGTATTCTACATTGTTTGGAGGTCTAGAAGACCAAGTTTGACTAGGTTTGACCATGAGTTGACCATGGTTGACCAAGTTGAAATTTTGATAGTTTGATGTTAGATAATCAGTGAAGTTGAATTCTGGATTTCTTTGATGATGGAAGGTCGATTATGCAAGCAGTAGACCGTCCTGGGTCCAAAAAATTTAAATCATGATTTTGACATAGTAAATGATCTTAGATTTTGATTTTGATCCCGAAAATGGGTTCAAAACGTTGAAATTAGCTAGGGGTGCTATTTTCATGAAAAATGGATCACTTTTGCAAATTAGGTCAAAAGCTATATAAAGGCCTGAAGGGTCATTTTCAATTCATTTCAACCTTTTGACTTTAGAAATCTTGTGGAGCCCTCTGAGAAAAAATGGTAGAAAAGGCGGCAGAACTAAAGGTACCTATGAGTTCACATCAATTTGAGCATAGCCAGAGAGACCAGAGACCTCAGTGGTACAAACATCTAGTAGGTGGACCTCTGTGCTTCTCTGATAAGTCAATTTTTCCATGATTTATAGCCTTTTTAGCATTTTTCATACGCTTTTTAATTTTGAATTTTTGCATGCATGGAAACTTGTACGACTCTCTAGCGAGACTCGTACAACTTTTGAATTGTTGATAGAATGTCATCTCATTAACCCCCGTGACTTGTATTAGAGGGACCCAAGACTCATATGACATTTCATTAGGTCCCTCATAACTCATACAAGGAGGATTGTATTGTCGTATCACTATGCTTTGTCGTATGGTATGATGTAGAAACTCGTACAACTCTTCCTGCCCATCTGAAGTGTCGTATGGAAAATAGTGAGCCTAAAACTTAGTACTAGGTCAAATTTTTGAATTTCTTGATCTTTTAGACTGATTGCTAACCTTTTAACCTACCTTCTGACATAGTAATATGCTCAATTCCTACACTTGTAACCCATTCTATGTCCAAATTACTGATAGGATTCCCTAATCCTATACTATGTAGGTCATATATCTAGATGTTCATGTATGGATTTCACATCCCACTAGGCAGAGATTATGTGTGTCACTGCCATACCCTATGAGGGTACACCTTTCTTCTTGTGGATTTAAGTACCTTATTCATTTACCTGAGATTAGGGTAAATCACAAACTTTTGATTCCTCTGATTGAGAGATTTCATTCGGAGACCTAGACATTCCACCTGCCGACTGGGGAGATCACTGTTACCCCTGAGGATGTGTATCATATTCTGTACATTCCTTTCCATGCAGGCCAACGACCAGAGTATGAAAATTTTGGGAACTCAAGTTTATTAGCATTCAGACGTCTCTTTGGAGATGATACTTAGATGACAGGCTCCATTTCCTGGGAGACCTTAGTGTAATGTTATGGATAGACATACCGGCTAGAGTGCATTATTGCCAGGATGATAGGAGGGATTATCATGTCTAGCCATCAGCAGAACAGTCTATTGATGGGCTAGGCCCCGATGGTTCCACGTCTTATGGTGACACCTTCTAAGTTGGCTTGGGGTCAGTGTCTATTCACCCATATGTTCTCTGAGATGCATGAGTTAGTGTATCAGGAGAGCAAGTCTTTTGCAGCTGGGGCTTTAGTTCTACAGATTTGGGCTTGGGAGCATATCCCTGTGTTGAGACCAGTATGCACCTCATAGAGGCAGCCTCAAGAGCTTGTCATTTATATATATGTTGGATATGTCATACAAGGACGGATGGGTCATGTAGAGTACTGAAGGTGATGCCTCGATGACATGAATTTTGTGCGATGGAGACCATATGTGGGTATAGAGCCTTGGCCTACTGCACGGGAGTAGTTTAGTTTCTTCTTCCAAAGTTGTGTACTGATTGGGAGGTCATACTCCACTTTAGACATATTCATCATTACCAGGGTGTGGCAGTAGTATGGATGAGTACAAGATGCACCAGAGGAATATGCCACTTATGCTCGGATGGACCACGAGGCTCTCTTATGCTTTGTGTTCACAGGAGTACAGTGCGATCATTGGTAGAGATTGGGAGTACCGACTAGAGGTACTTGATGCTGGAGTTATAGACGCATTCATTTCCTAGCTTGTTGACCATCCTATCCACATGTTCTCAAATCCTACAAAGCTTATACCTTCCATGGAGGAGGCTATGGATGTGACCGAAGCACCACTGAGATAGGGTCCAAGACCCACACAGATTCCTATTATGCATGCCACACCTTCAAGACCTAGAGTGATGGCTCCTCTTCAGAGACCATCAGGATAGATGAGGCCCCCTTGTCCCACTAGTTCCATAATAGGCAGATCTACAAGTTCTCATAGATGGACTAGGGGAGAGGGTGGCACTCTAGGGAGTGTTGGCACAACTGATGAGGTTCTTGTAGTAGAGTAGGTTGTGGGTGGTGGCACTGATTTGATAGAGGAGGATATAGGGTTTGATTTGGGTGAAGAGGTTAGGCATCATAAGGTGCAGAGAGAAGAGGCTACATAGCAGACTACCCCAGATACTGAGATGCTAGCAGCTGATGTTGATCCTATTGTTCCTCTTACCCCATAGGAGACTATCAGATGGCTTAGATTATAGGTCAGGGACCTGAAGGTTCGTAGTGCTCGGTGGGAGGAGAGATATATAGAGGCTAATAGATAGCACATTGAACTTCATGCAGAGGTACACAGATTACAGGCCGAGGTGATTTGTCAGACCACTCAGGCAGCCTACTATGTGTCAACATATTACACTATTGTTCCTGTTGCACAGAGAGTCCCTACATACTCCCAGTACATGATGGCATTAGAGGGAGCCAGAGCAACTAGAGCAGAGGCAGTACTAGATGCACCACCTCCACCTCCACCAGATGTAGAGGATCAAGCTGACAGTTGATCTATTTTGAGATGTTCTGAAATACTGTGCTCTTTTTGATCATTGATATATTGTTTTGACTTTGATAGCTCACATGAGTGTATTGTTTTGTACACTGTGCTAGTAGTGTACCCCTGACTAGTTTGAGATTTTTGATATATATGAGATCGATATTGTGGTTATGACTTCATTTGTACTTGTCATGTTTTGATTTATGATCATATCAGGTGATGCTTATGCTATGAGTAGTGTAGAATGTATGTATGGATATATGCAATGTAATGATTTCTTTCATATGTATGGATGTAAGGCAAATGTGTTTTGATTATGAAAAGATGTATGTATGATTTATACTTATGCACATGGATGTATTGTAATGCAACAAGTGGTTATGATATGAAATGTAAATGCAATGATACACATGATATGTTTTGCAAGAATTGATGAAGACAACTTCTCAGTCTTATTTCAAAAAGGATGTTTAACCTAGGAGGATAACTACTTGCGATGTCATGAAGAGACCTTCGAGTTAAGTTTCAGCTCTTGTTAGATTTGAATAGGTGATTGAAGAATCGTTTAAGTGTTGAAGTTTTTTTAGCCATTGTGAGATCATGCAAACATGCAAAATGCAAAGAAACATGTAAAAATGCAATCTAAGACCTAGAACCTAGTCACTAATCATGTGTCAGTCGATTTCATCATTGAATTTTTAGGTAACCGGATAAATTAATACAATTCCCACTAGTTAGGAAACCATAGACATATGAATATCGATTTCTATGTGTAGGAATCAATACAACACCCATAGATTAGGAAACCATGGATATATGAATATTGATTTTGTTTTCAAAATGTCAGATTAGATATAAGCACCAAGGCATAAGCACTAGGATGACTTGAATATCATGTCCATTTTGATATTGCAATTTGTATAAGCATCAAAACATAAACGTCATGATGACCCAAATACACCTTGCATTACAAACACATCAAGCAGTCAAGAGATCATTCTAAATCTAATGTGAAGTACCCGTAGTGACCCTTTATCATTCACATCCTTAGGTAAGATCACGTTTCATAGTAGGAGAAAGAACTCACTCAAAAAGACAATAGGTAGATCAAACTTCCTTGAATTTTCCAGGTATCAATGATCAAGGTACGCATGGCCATCCAATTCAAGATAGAGGCACTTACAGTTGGACACCATTTCAATCCAGAATTTCCAAAGTTGTTAGATTTTCACATACAAGAAGAAGACAAAGAAAAGATTATGCCCCCAGTCATCACTCTCTAAATTCTATAAAGGACATCATCAAAGAGCTCAAAGGACACAATATGCAAAAATCTCAATGTGAATCAGTAAGCATACAAGGAGAGAAAAGCATGTAAAAAGCATAGATTGTTTTCAGTTTGTGTTTGATGTTTCATTGCATTGTTGTAGATGCAAAATCCTTTCTGGAGACAAGACAGACTAACTAACTCGGATGATGCTTCAAAGGACTCTGACTGAATATGATACTTCTAAGATATATTGGAGGCCATAGGATATGACATTGATTGCCCTCAAGTTTGAACATTGATAGGATATAGATGCTTGAGCTGGTTGGTGTATAGATCGACTTATTAAAAATAGGAAAGCATAATCAAACTGAGAGATATGTACAAACTAAAGCAAGACTGAAAGCTGGGAAAGACCAAGATTACGCTGATAGATGGAGTGTTTTGAACAAGTGGCACCCGTTTGCCAAGTTTTCACCATCTTGGTAGAGATTCTATTTTTGCTACCAAGGCACCTATTTCCAGGTTTTCACCAAGGCACTTTTTCTTTTTCTCATTTTTTTTGTATTTTTGATATTTTTCAATTTTTTTTGTGAATCATCAAGGTGTGTATTGCTAGGTTTTCACCAAGATGTTCATTTTTTCAGGACTTTTTCCAATTTTAAAGATTTTTTTCAAGACATTTTACCATAGACTGAATGCCTTAGGCATAGAATTTCTTCAGATGGAGAACGTTGATTGGTTCTCAGAGCTATTCTCCTTCAGTCATTGAGAGTTGATAGACACCAAAGCCAAAAGTAGCAGTGATAACAAAGGGACCTAGCCAGTTGGGTTCAAACTTCCCCTTGCGTTCTTGATGTGATTGATTTTTAGGATTTTCTCTCAAGACTAAATCACCAACCTAAAATTCTCTGTGTCTGACTTTCTTGTTGTAACCTCTAGACATTCTTTTCTGATACACTCTGAGATGATCATACGCTGCTTGTCTGCGCTTATCTAGTAGTTCAAGTTCTTGCAACGTAGACACTCTGTAGTCATCATTAGTTACTAGACCATGCATTCGGATTCTTAGTGATGGGATTTCAACCTCAATAGGCAGTACCACTTCAGATCCATAAACTAAAGTGAAAGGAGTAGCCCCAGTGGGCATTCTGATACTTGTTCTATAGGCCCAGAGAGCTGGATTGATCATTAGATGCCAGTCTCTTCTTGTTTTATTAACTGTATAGTGCAAGATTTTCAATAGATTCTTGTTAGAAGCCTCTGCTTGTCCATTCCCTTGAGGATAGTAGATAAATGACCAATGTTGTGTAATCTTGAATTTAGCACATAAATCATCTAGATCTTTATTCTTGAATTGTCCACCATTATCTATGATGATGGAATGAGGTATCCCATATCTGTATATGATATAGTTTAATATGAGCATAGATATTTTTTTTCTAGTTGCTTATGTCAAAGGGACCACTTCTACCCATTTTGTAAAATAATCTATAGCTGTGATTATATGGGTATGTCCATTAGAAGAATGAGGATGTATAGCTCCTATAAGATCAAATGCCCATTGATGAAAAGACCATTGTGTAGTAAAGGGAATTAGATCTCTCCCTGGAGCATGAATTAAGTTGCCATGCACTTGGCACTTTTGACAATTCTTAGCAAACTTGATAGACTCTTTCTCCATTTTAGGCCAATAGTACCCAGCCCTAATAAGTTTTCGAGCTAGTGTTAAACCATTCAAGTGTGACCCACAAATACCATCATGGACTTCCTCTAATGTACGTTGAGACACTTCCCATTCTAAACATCTAAGTAATGTACCATCTAAACCTCATTTGTATAGATCATGACCAATGATGACATATCAGGAGGCATTACAGATAAGGTATTACTTTTCATGGCGGTTGAAAGTATCGGGAATGATTTGGTCTTGGAGATAGGAGAATAGGTTTTTGTATCTGGATGAATCATGACCAACAATAGTGCAGATCATGCAGGTTTTAGGGGAATCATATGTAGGATAAGATAGTACTTCCACCAGGAACTCTTAGCATAGCTCATGTTTAGGCTACTTTAATAAAGTAGATAGCATTGCCATTGCATCAGTAGCCTTATTCTTTGTTCTAGGTATTTGTTCAAATGTGATAGATATGAAATACTTCTTTAGATCATCTACCATTCTCTTGTATGGGATGAGCTTTTCATCTTTAGTCTGGTACACATCATTGACTTGATGGATTACAAGTTGTCAATCTCCATGAATGTGTAATTCTATTACTCTCCACTCAATTGCTAGTTTCATGCCATTAAGAAGGGCTTCATATTCTACAATATTGTTTGTGCAAGGGAACTTTAATCTGAATGCTTTAGGTATGGAGTATCCTTGAGGAGTTATAAATAATATGCCTACTCCTGATCTATTCTGTGCATAGGAGCCATCAAAGAACAACTACCATTCTCTAGAAGAAAGAGTCATGATAGAGGAATCTAAAAATTTGATTTGCATTGGTGTATCATCAATCATAGGTGCATCTGCTAATTGGTTAGCAATAACTTATCCTTTTATAGCTTTTCTTTCCACATATTCTATGTCAAATTCACTTAAGAGCATGACCCATTTAGCTAATCTACCAGTGAGGGTAGCTTTGCTTAGTAGGTATTTTAGTGGATCAATCTTAGCTACCAAATGGGTGGTATGTGCCAACATGTAATGTCTCAGTTTCTGTGATGCAAAGACCATAGCTAGACAAGCCTTATCAATCATAGAATAATTCTTTTCATATGCCACCAATGTCCTACTGATATAGTATATAGCTCTTTCCTTTTTGTTCTCATCATGTTGTGCTAGCAATGCCCCCAGTGATGTATCTATAGTGGAGACATATAAGATCAAAGGCTTCCCTAGAATGGGAGGCATTAAGATAGGAGGATTTGATAGATACTTCTTGATATGGTCAAAGTTGTTCACACATTCTTCATTCCACACAAATGTCACACCTTTATGTAATGTTTTTGTAAAAGGCTATGATATGTCTGCTAGCTGAGATATGAAGTGTCTGATAGATTGAACTCTTCCTTGCAATGTCCTCATTTGACTAATGTTTTTGGGAGGTTGCATCTCCATGATAGCCTTTACTTTAGCTGGATCAACTTCAATGCCCTTCTTTGAAACTATGTATCCTAAGAGCTTTCCAGAAGTGACACCAAAAGCACACTTTTTAGGATTTAGTCTGAGACTAAATTTTTCCATTTTGTCTAGTATCTTGCTCAAGTCATTTAGATGCTCAGTTCTAATAAAATATTTTGCTAAAGTATCATCAACATAATCCTCCATAGTCCTATGCATCATGTCATGAAAAATAGATGTCATGACTCTTTGATATGTAGCACCAGCATTCTTAAGCCCAAATGGCATGACATTCCAATAGAAGGTACCCCATGCACATGTAAAAGCAGTTTTCTCTTGATCCTCTAGAGCAATTTTTATTTGATTATATCTAGAAAAACCATCCATTAAAGAATACATCTCAAAGCCTGCAGTCATGTCCACTATCATATCAATGTTAGGTAGTGGAAAATCATCCTTAGGGCATGCTCTATTTACATTTATAAAATATGTGCACACTTTGATTGATTTATCTTGTGTCAAAATTGGTACAATATTAGAGATCCATTCTACATAATCAATAACTCGAATGAATCTAGCTTTTAGGAGCTTCTCTAATTCAGCTTTAACCAAGAGTGCAACATGAGGATGCATCTTTCTCAATTTTTGCTTAATTGGTTTTACTCCAGGAGCTATAGATAAATGGTGCATTATAAGATCAGGATCCAACCTTGGCATATTTGAATATTTACATGCAAAGTTGATCTTCTTCTTTGTTAGGAATGCTATAAATTTTTTCTTTTCTTCTTCTGATAAAGATTGTGCTACATGGATCAACTATGGTTCCTCTGCTATTCCCAAGTTGATAGATTGAGTGGGCTCAATTAGAACTAGAGATCTGTCCTATATATGACTTGGAAGGACATCAAATATCTCATCCTTAGGTGCCTCAGAGAGGTTTTCACCTTCGGATATGTCTTTTATTTTTGCTTTTGTAGGTTTTGAGACTACCACAAAGTGGTTTTCACCCTTAGAACTCCTTCATTTTTTATTCTTATTCTTATTTTTCTGACTAAGATATTTGATGTCTGACTTCATCATGCTAATGCTTGGTTCACTGATGGAAGTCCTCATAGGCTCAATTGCATTGAGGTAGCAAGAAAGGGCATAGTCATTCAAGAAGGTATAAATACCATGGTTTTGATTTGTGGAGGTTTGATCAAGAAGTTTAGGATGTTGGATAGTCAAAGTGGTGAAAGATTGGGAAAGAGTGTTTATGGATATGGATCTATCATCATTGGTCCTAATCCGACGCTTGAGTTCAAAGGTGATATTACAACTTAAGACATTCAATTCATGAATAGGCTCAATGTCATTGTGATAGTCCACTTCAGCCATCGGTGGATTAGACTCGATAAGTTCATCATTTCACTCTAGACCTATGTTGGGTTTAGGTGCATATTGGAGAATAATGTCAACATGTTTCTCTGTAATAAGGTCATCTTCTTCTAGAATGGCTCCCCATTCATAGTCATTAGATTCTTCATCTATGCCTCTAGGAAATCTAAGAACATGAGTAAAGTCAAGATGAATACCCCAAGAAGGGTTACCCTCAGATTTTGATTTGAATTCATACTCATGATAATCTATCTCAGAATAACTACCACCTACCTCTTTGTCTATTTGATTGTCTTTGAGATTAGCTGGTTCTTATGTTGCAAGTACCTCTTGGTTTATAGTAGGTTCTTGTGTGTCTACTACATTAATCCTTTTTATTGGATCATCTTCAGCATCAAGGAGGTCTTTGATTTCTTTAGGAAAATGCTCATAAGGAATGAGCTCATCAGTGGTGCCTGGATCATCACTATCAGATCGTTCATTTATTTCCTTCTTTAGTTGATTTGCTATAGAAGGCTCAATTTGTTCTAGAACATGTGGGGAGTTCTTGCTAAGACAGAAAGGCTTCTTCATGTATCCTAGACCTGTTGTATTCTTGTTGGCTCAACCACGATGTTCAAGAGGTGACAGAAGACCTTTACCCTATATTCCCAGAGGTCTTTTTCCTTTATATCCCATCTTAGCTATTAGTTTATCCCCTAGGCCATATGACTTAGAAGGAACCTTTGATACTTTAGAGTCACTAGGTGGAACAACTTTGGATTCAGGTTCATCTTTATAGAGCCATGCAAGCATAGCTTCATCTTCTTCAAATTCTTGCTTAGGTACTTTCTCTACAACAAATTTTCCTTTATATGCCTCAAGAGGTTCCTTAGATTCTATTTTGAAGTATTTTTGAGCTTGCCCATAAGACTTAGGCGAGATAGGGAGAGATGTCAAAGACAATACTGGCTCTATAGTATATTCTCCCATACCATTTTCTTTGATATTGATCTCTTTTGCAATGTCTTCCATCTTAGAGGTGGATGCTACATCTATTTGCTTGGTGGAAGATTCTTTGTTATTAGGAACAAGTTTATCCACATTTTCCTTCAATGCATTGCAAGTTGTTGACATGTCAGCTGGAATGGTTACCTCTACTCCATCACAAGGAAATTTCAAACACTAATGGTATGTAGAAGGAATAGTTATCATCTCATGTATCTAGGGTCTCCCTAGAAGGATGTTGTAAGCCAAAGGTATATCAAGAACTTGACATATAGTATCTCTGATGATAGGACCTTTTCTGATAGGCAAGACAATTGTTCCCTTGGAGGATCTCTCTTCTTCATCATATGCTTTGATAGTTATTTTCTTTCTAGGATCAATTGCTGTTTTTGAAAATCCCAATTGTGTGATCAAGCTGTAAGAACAAATATTCAGACCAGTGCCTCCATCTATCAACACACATTTGACATGATGGTTTTGGATCAAGACTTCAATATGCAAGGGCTGGTTATGTGGATGACTCAAGGAGTTATCATCATCCTCTAAAAAGGAGATATACCATGGAGACGTAAGATGACCAACCATAGCCTAGAATCTATCTAAATCAAGGTTATCAAGAACATTGGATCTGAGCAGAGCTTTTTCTAGAATGGCTCTATGAGCTAGGGATATTCGAAGCAACTTAAACATGGAGATTTTAGCATTAGTATGTTGGAGTTGTTGAATGATACTGTACGAAGTAGGCCTCGTGTCCTTAGGATTTGAAGATTTAGATGTTGCCCTCTATTTAGAAGTAGAAGATAGATTGAAAGGCACCTTAGGGATATTTGATTGATCTGGGATTTGTCCTTGTAGGTGTGCCTGAGCTTGTGATCACGTAACTACATTAGCTGATTGATTTTCTCTATCTCTTCTTACAATTGTGATGACATTGCAATGTTCAAATAGGCTTGGTTCAACCATATTGATAACAGTATTATTTCCAGGATAGGCATAATTGACCTTAGCACCCACATTAGGCTGAGAAGATGAATCTCCTTGGCTATGCTTTGGAAATGGTTCAGTGAATGCTGTATGATCATTATTACTTTTAGGATTATCAATTGTGATTTCTCCACTATCAATCTTGTCTTGAATGGTATGTTTCAAGTGCAAGAAGTTATTAGTTTTGTGACCTTTACCTCGATGAAAATCACAAAATTCATTCTCTCTCCACCATTTCAGCTTAGGATTAGGATTAGATTGTCAGATCTCAGGCAAAGAGATGATATTATTAGCCAGCAAAGTTCTCATAGCTGATTCCAAAGATTCTCCAAGAGGAGTGAACTTTCATTTATTATCAGTGAACCAAGATTTGTATTTTGGCTTCTTTTGAGATGATTCAGACACTTTTTGTTCTGAAGCTTTGATGGCTTGAGTACCAATGGTTAGATTGAAAGCATGTGCCTTAGATGGGATATGATTATCAACAACACCATCTGTGACGATGCCCTTATTCTTGTTCCAATTTTTGTTCTTATCCTTAGAACTAGATTCATAATTGTCCTTTTGAAGTGTGACGTCTCCTTTTTTCACAAGTACTTTTTCAATTTTGATTGCATTATCCACCATCTTGTCAAAAGATGTATGATTTTGCATTTGTAAAGGGTAGTTGATTTCTGGAATGAGATTGTTGATGAAGATTTCCAGCTTCTTAGTTTTTGGAATAGGCCTAGCATATAGAGATAATTTCTTTCTTCATCTTTTGAGAAATGTCAGGAATGGTTCTCTTAGATATTTCTAGAGATTGTAGATATCAATCATGGTGACTGGATGTTGGATGTTGTAGGAGTATTGTTGATAGAACAATTTGATCAAATCCTCAAAGGTTTTGATTATAGGAGGCATCCTAGAGAACCAATGAATGGCTGCTCCTCCCAGAGATCAAGCAAAAAGGTGCATTAGATAGTTTGGTTCGTGCATGAACTCCATAGATTGAGTATAGAATTCTTTGACATGATCTTGAGGATCAGAGTTTCCATCATACTTATCATATTTTGGCATTTCCACCCTTTTAGGGAATGGTGGCATATACAAGTCTTTATCGAATGGAAAAGGACATAGGGCCTCCATGGAGAACTCCTCAGGTTCTTTTTCTTTTTCCATTTTGTTAAGTTTTACCTCTGTGAGTTTGTTGATTACCTTCGTGGGTTGATGGAGGGGATATGTATCCAGTTTTTAATTGAAAGTTTCCAAGACCGTTGTCTTCGTAAAGACTAGAATTGTAGAACTGCACAAGAGTTGGACCTTTGATAGTGGTTATAGGTAAGTTATGGGATGCTTCTCTAGATTTCTCGTGAGAGGAAGCTCTAGTTTCCACCATTAACCTTGGGTGAAACAAAAGAATAAGATGAAGACAACTGAAGAAAGATCTAATTCAAGAAGATCAAATGATGCAACCTTGTCAAGGTTTGATTGATTGAAGCTTAGATTAGGCATAAATGAAGGATACTGTGCCCTAGATGTATGGGTAGATTCCCAAAAGATAGCGAACATGAGTTCACAACACTTAGCCATTTTGAAGATGGATTGAAGATTGTAGTTATGACAAGGTTTTGACACAAGATGAAAAAGACTCAAATCGATTAAACAAAAGGCTAAATCAGATTCAAAAGGCCACTTTAGGAAAATGATTGGATTCTCAGTAGTTGCTACTCTATTCCTGACACAGTGATTTTCTTGACAGACTCTGGAAATAGGCTGGAAAAGTTGGGTCTCTAACAGTTTTGACAACTTTCTGGCAATTTTTCAAACTTTCTCAAATGACTTTCTGTAGGCTTGTACGACAGTGGGTGGGCTATGAAATGACAATTGAAAAACTTGTACGATAGTTGCAAAACTCACACGATAATTGATAGTATGGTTTTTGACTTTTTGAATTGATTGGCAACAAAACTCGTACGACAATATACCAACTACCATACGACAATCTGGGGGTAATGAAATGACACTTTCCAAAAGTTGTATGACTTTCTGACTTTACAAGATGACTTTTGACTCCAGAAAGGTGTTTGACATTGAAGATTTTGCAATTTTTCAGATTTTCAATTTCAGATTGTTCACAAAATTTTTAGTCCAAATTTGAAGATTGTACCAGATTGATTCATTCTTAGTAACCAGATAGATAAATAGGCACACAAAATAGCAAGAAAGTGATTTCAAGCATGTCTATAAACAATGAACAGGGGAAAAAGCAACCCTATGCATGAAAAAGCAAGTGACTAAATGTGCTAATCCCTAGGAGTGCTAATAGTGTATGTTCCAAAAAGTTTCAAGCAATAACGCACATATTCCTAGAAAATGAAAATTTGGCCTCACTAGGGTTTTTAGTAATGGTCTAACTCTGTAACTTTTATGATCTCAAGAGGGCAAACTCCAATCTAGGCACATTGAGGTTTTGACATAGTCTAGGAAATTAATCAATTAGGAGCTGCTAGGGAGATTTGACAACCCAACAAGAGACCACACCTATGAAGATTTCCTCCACAAGGACATTTATATAGTGGTTGCTGCTACCATGGTGAAAATGTTTATTATTGCTAGAGGTTCCATCAACATTGACCCAATTAAGGGAATGTCCACTACGGTTAACCATCTCTAAAGGTGACTCACAAAAGATACCACATGGAGACTGGTTCCAGATTCAATGATCTAAGTTTTTGGTACTACCCAAAAAGGGAGTAGAGCATAGTCCTCTAGCCTTTTCACTTTTAACCCAAACAAAGTAGACAGATTAATCTGACATGCTAAGACTAATATTATCTCACAAAGATCTATGATGTCAACCACTTATGATCTATCAACCTCTCTGGAGAGAGAATGTATCAATCAGAAGCTAAAGATGCACAAATCTAGTAGAATGTGAGACGCTCTTAATAACCTCCCTACTTACAAGGATTCCTTCATTGAGGAGAGTTTTGCTGGAAATCCACTCTCTCAAGAACCATGAATAGTGTTCATAGGGCCTATTTACTATGTGTAACAAAGATGCTGAAAAGAAAATCTATGTTTGTTTTTATAGCCCAAAATGAAATCTGTGATATGAAAGCAATAAATGTCACACAAGCTTGACACGCAAGAGTTCTTTTTAATCCAAATCAAAATGTTATTAGTTGAGAAGATTACTTGAATTCCTCGCAATGCACTTATTAGATTCTTACCTATTTTTAGCAATTCTCACACTTTTTCCCAATCAAAATCAGCAGAAATCAATCAGAAACAACAAATTTCAATTGTTAATGTTAGCTGTTAGTCCAAATCAGGAAAAAAAATCTAGAAAACTGCCTAAAAAAGTTCAAAACAACAATTGAAACCTAGCACTGAAACTCATACGATAGTGGGTCACCTACCAGATGATAATCCAGAAACTTGTATGATAATGGGTATCAGATCATACGACAAAAGAACTTTCAAATGACACTTTGTTTCTGATGGTATGATCCTTGATCAAATCAACTATCGTACAACAATGGGTACCTCCTGATATGAGTTTCTAACAAAACTCATACAAAAATTGTACGGACATAAATTAAAAATTGTAGCTTAGAACAAAAAGTGACAAGAAGATGATAGAAATTGATAGAAATTGAATGGAAACCCATTTCAAGGCCCCACGGTGGGTGCCAGAAATGTGTGTGTGAATTTTGTACCTAGCTGTTGACACAACACTTCAGTAAAACATTAGAGGTTAGTTAAAATCAAATCGTGTAGTGAAATGGAAACTAATCTAACCAGGTGATTTACTACCTTCTAGTAGATGTGAATATGTATTCTCAGATTGAATAGAGATCAGTGACCTTGACGACACCTAAATGAAGGATTTGAATGTAGAATCTAGATATGAGATGAATGCAAATTAATCTATTTTTTAGATTTTCTATGCAATAAGATGAAACAAACTTGATATGAATCTATTCTATATGAGAAACTGATATGACATGCAATTAATCTAACAATGATATACTAAATGATATGAATGCTCAAAAACATTGAAAATCTCATAACAGCTTTGATTCGCAAAGATTGATTCTTCAATCACCAATTGGACAGCGTGAGGATGCAATTCATGGATGGATCCAAAATGAAGAGCTGAGACGTTAATTTATAGAAATCCAAGACTTTGGAGGTGCATGGAAAAAGCCATAAATCACTCTTGATAAACTTAGGTTGATTTTTGAGTTATCAAGAATTAAGAGATAAATTAACTCACAAAATCATGCAAATCAGCTTTTTGATTTAAATCAGAAGTTGAGATCAGCTTTCAACTCAAAAGAGAGTTGAGTTTATTTTTAAAATAACTTGAATTGATTTTCTGATTTAAAGTTTAACTATTTTTTGGATGTGCATAATTAATATGAATTAATTAAATAAATAAAGTGATTTATCTTCAACTTTAACTAATTTTGAAAAATAAAACAATTGATTTATGGGTTAATCAATTATTAAATCAAACTTTTATTCAAAAACTATATTATTAAATTTGATAATTGACATTAATTAATTAAATAAGAATTTAATCAATTAGTCATAGGATATTTGATTTATTGTCAAGATGAAATAATACAATTTAGGAATAAATATAATTAAATCCAATTAAATAATTAAGTGGTAGTATTAACTCTAATTAATTAAATATTTAGAATATTCAATTAATCAAACTTTAGGATAAATAGGATTTATCGCCAAATAATCATTAAATTAAAGATAATTAGGATAAATAGGAATAAGGAATATTCCCTGATGCAGAATTTAGGATAATCAATTAAGATTCGATAATGTGCCGATGTGCCTTAGGTTATGACTTCGATGTCGATTTCATTCGATGTGTTGATATAGGAGATTAATGAACCTATAGCCCATTTTTGGGGTATTACAGTAGGATTAGCATTTAGAAGCTCTAGGTAACCTCTATAAAATAACCGAACACCAAATCAATCAAACACATCACCATAATGATAGAATCATCTTATTCTTGTTAATTGTTGTCTTAACAATGTCACTGTCTCTGATCAACTTCACCAAATCTATCTCACTGATCATCACAACAAGTTAATATTTTACATGTAGCTTCAAAACATGTTTCCAAACACTTTTGTAGAACAACACCTCAACAGATTACCATTCACATTATGCATTCCACAATTATCATCAACAACTCATAAAGTTAATAGTTGACATCAATGACACATAACTGATCATTGCTCAATCATACATGTGATGTCTCATCATCAAATCATGCTCTAAACCACTTTGCCTTACACATATGATCAACCACTTCCTTCACTTCATTACTCTTCACCAGTTATGCCAACGAGTAACTTTAAAAATGTCTATTTTCAAGATCGTTACTTTCCCACAAACTGTTATTGTTCTATGGTTATAAAAGGGGTAAAAATCTTTGGAGATAAAGGAGGACATAGATTCTCTTTCTTTGAAAGGCTATGTTATGAGGAAGGGATATTTTTTTATTTTAGAAGTGTAAGGGAAGTAGATGAGCTTTATATTTTCAGTCATAACCATTGTACAAGGATAGTATGGACTTTGAGCCATTTTGTTTTGCGTTCTAAGAAAGAGGAAAATATATTTCAAAACTTTTTGGTTGCATGTATTCCTTTGGCTGCTAGTTGATCTTTGAATCATGATAGTCATTTTTATGATGATTTCTTGTTCAACCCGATTATGCATATGCTTATTGTGGAAACTTTGAGTTCCCTTTTGTTGATATTTATGAAAATTGAGAATTTAAATATTCTCCTTTTTATTTTTTATGAGCACTAGGGAAGTGAAAAAAGTATCATTTCCCCTTTTCCCTCTTTGTTTATAAATCTATATTTTGTATTTGCAACATGCCTATGATCAGTTGTTAATTTTTATTTTCTACTTTATGGTTAAAATCATACCTAAAAAAACCAAAATAATATCATAAGTGGAATTTGTACCTCTAAAACTCAAAGGAAGATTATCCATTTAATGAGAATCTATACAATTATTGGTTTAGTTTGTCTTTAATTATGGGTGTCATGAGTTATTTTTGAAATTAATTTAGAAAGAAAAAATTTATAACTAACAAATTCTTGGTGACTACAATAAGGAGAGATGAAAAGATAAGTTCCTTCTTGTTTTGGACATTTAATTGTATCTTCCTCGATCAAAGGTTGGAAACTCTATTCCACTTGAGGATCTAAGAAAAATGATTCAAGGCCAAGGCCAAAAAAAAAATAGACTCAAAAAATATTAGTACCAATGATTGAAGAAATCAATAATGAAGATGACAAAGAACTCCAGATTCTTTGGAATTCTTTCAAATAAAGCACATCTGAAGCTAAAAGAACAAAGTTACACCCATCTGAATATTGTAAATCTACATTATTAAAAAAAAGAAAACATTGAAAATATTATCAAATCAAATATTTTGAACAAAAGGATTACCAATTGCAAATTATTGTACAAAGACTGAAGTTTTTAAGAGATTAACCAAGAAAACAAAATTATATATCTTATAACTTCTCTATTCTTGGAGAACAAGATTCTCTACCAGCATTGGTGGAGCCATCAACACCTTGGATTCAAAATTAGGAGAAAGAAATAAATTTTCACCTAGTTAAAAGTAATAAGCCAAAGTTTTTCTTGAAATGCATGACTAAACAATTTCTTATTCCTCCTGAAGAAGAAGTATCATCGAATGAACCCAAGATTGTCTCTATTCCAAATTGGTTCTTGGAAGATTCAAGCAATGACTTTCGATGTGACATTATGTGTGAGGATGGTCATATTATAGAATTTTATTTGAGTACATTCACTTGTAACACCAATGATACACAAGAAGATATGAATTTATCTCTTGATAAAGAACTAGAGGAGAAGAGATTGCAAAAAGAGGAAATAAATACACAAAAGAATGGTTAAATCAAATCTGGTGAAGGCATGGAAAAATTTCATTTTCAGCTTGCATGTATCTTAAATTAATATTTTCTTTGTGTAAAAGAAGAAGAAGCTTTTTCTACGAAGTTTGACCCCATGCTTTTAGAATGTAATCCCCAAAGGTCACTACTAGTAGCATGTATAAGTTTTATTGATCGATTGTAGGAAGAACCTTTAATATATGATGCTTCCTTTGTATGTTCAAATGAAAACATAATTGATAATGCATGTGAAGAAAATGTTACATCAATAATATAAATGGAGAAAACTATCAAAAGAACTTTAAAATAAAATTAGCGAGTCAATGTAATGCATTATATATACCAACTAGGTACTATGAAAGTTTGAGGGTGAGAGCTAATCCTTGTTTTGAGTTATATGATTCTCAATCAGTTGATGAAAATTTTATTTCATGTCTTGACAATGATGAGTTGGGAAAATATACTTTCAAAAACATTTTTGGAAATAATAATGGTTTTTAAATTATGTTGCAAAAAGATCATATGTATATTAAATCTGATTATTCAAACTATTGTCAATATGAGGAGAATGGTCATAAAGTTGACTTTTCAAATTAGTACTTGAAATTTCCTGTTAATAATGGTTTACTAAAAAGTGAAATTGGTAGACCATGCTTCCAAACTATGGTATATGATTTTTCAGCTGATAAGATTAAAGGAAAATTTTATTTGGAGAAAGGCACACAATCTGATGGAAAAATAGGCTATATTCAAGAAGCTATAGTTTATGATGAAAAACAAAATTTTTTGGTTGCATGCTGGCATATAAATACTTCTTGTGTAAGCTATATTTCTACTAGACTTATATATTATTTTTAATTTTTATGGTGCTTCATAAGCATATGCCCCTTCTCTGCAATGGGTCATATTTCTCACAATCAAAGAATGGCTTTACATGATTCATCTGGATCTTTCTTGAGATAGGATTTTTCCTTCCCTGTAAATATCTACAAATAGATTTTGTCTTTCTATTTTTTGTGTCATAGGTGTAGGTGGTTTGGCATTTCGGTTTTGCCTTGTTGGGTTGAGTTCTTGCCCAATATTCCCTTCACCCTCTGCAAGAATCTACCTATCCTCTATTGTTCCTTTGACTTTGTACCCAATGGACCTTAGTACTGGTTTATACCAAAGGTTTTCTACATTATCTTCACCCTTGCTGGTGCTTGTCCCTATTTAGAGACTTTTGTTACCCCCAGTTAGAGACCTACCCATATTTAATTTCTTGAAACTCATTCCATTAATGATAATATTAGTAGAAGTTTGAGGGTCAACTTACAAATCCCAAACTTCCCTATGATAAGTCAAGTTATTGCATCCCTAAGGGAGATTGGGAATATGTAAATCCCCTAACTCTATTCCAAAATTTGAGGATTGCCTGATCCTCCAATCCTACATACTATCAGGCCCAAGCAAATTTTTAACCAAGTTCTAAACTTCCTATTTTATGTGATCCCCCGACATGAGAATGGTCTATCGAGAGGCCAGTCCTTCTTGCCCCAATAGCAAAAGAAGCATCAATTCCAAAGTTTTGTGACCCTTCAATCATTCAATATATCTAAGGGTAGGAAATCTACCAACACTCGACCAACATGCGAGGCTCAGTTTTACATGTAAATTTATCTAAATTTGTAAAAGAGTAGCTCCTTAAATGTTGAAGTGTAATCCAATGCATTTACTAAGGTGGCAACACATTTCTCCAAAGTGGAAAATTATTATAATCCTCCATTGGCATTAAATGAACTTAAAGGATTTTTTATTGAGAAAAGTGGTGAATTCATGTTAATTCTCTTTCGCAAGGGGCAACTAGCTTATTTTCCAAAATGGTGCTTAAAGGGAATAGGAAAGATCCACTGGTGCAACCTTTTGTTGAACCCAAGCAAGATGATATTCTTTTTTATTTAGCTACTATTTCTCGAGAATGTGCACAGAGTGATAGGGAGTTCCTCATGACCATGTTGGTGTTGATTGAAGAAGAGACCAAGGTTGGGATGATTGATAACCAAATTTAGAATATGATGGTAACAAACAAAAATCAAGTACCTAGTCAAGAGACAGAGCATTAGGGCTATTTTTGATATGGGTTGGTGTTAATCATATTTTCTTCTAAATTTTATTATTTTCTAGGGTAATTTTAAAAATGGTCATTTTCAAGATCGTTACTTTCCCATGAACCGTTATTGTTCTATAGTTATGAAAGGGGTAAAAACCTTAGAGATAAAGGAGGGTGGGGGGAGGGAAATTCTCTTTCTTTGAAAGCCTATGGTGCAAGGAAGGGATATATTTATTATTTTATCATTGTAAGGGCGGTATATGTGTTTTTTGTTTTCAGTCATAACCATTGTACAAGGATAGTATGGAATTTGAGTCATTTTGTTTTCCATTTTGACAAAGGAGGAAAATATATTTCAAAACATTATGTTTCATGTATTCATTTGGCTTCTAGTTTATCTTTGAATCATGGTAGTCAATCTTATGATTATTTCTTGTTCAACCTAGTTATGCATATGCATACTATGGAAACTTTGATTTCCATGTTGTTCATATATCTAAAAACTAAGAATTTAAATATTTTCTTCTTCTTTATTTGTTATTATCACTAAAGAGGTGAACTGAGTATCATTTCTCATTTTTTCCCTTTTCTTATAAATTTTTATTTCACATCTACAACATGCCTATGCTTAGGTGTTAATTTTATTTTCTGCTTTTTGGTTAAAAACATGCCTAAAAAATCCAAAATCATTTCATAAGAGGAAGCTATACCTCTAAAATTCAAAGGAAGATTATCCATTTAATGGGAATCCATCCAAATTTTGGGTTAGTTTGTATTTTTTTCTGGGCGTCATGAGTTATTTTTGAAATCAATTTAGAAAGGCAAAATCTAAAACTAACAATATTATAATATTCAAATGGGATTTAAAAAAATACACCAACACTATTATCTTTGAGCTATCAGGTAGAGCCTAAATGCCTAAAATTTAACATATAAAACTACGATCTCAATGCTCTAATTTAAAGGAAAAGGTAAGATAAAACCACTTGGTATCCAAAAATAAGAGGTGGAAAATTCATGCCAAAACCTATGCCTCCAATAATTTTAAAACATATAATCATGATAAATAATAATAAAAGATCACATAGCCTTCACATAGGCACCTTACTCACAATTAATAAAATGTGGCCAATTCTGGATTCTCCATTACTCTTTAATGACTCCAAATTTTAAAACCCAAAACATGTAAACCTAGTTTTTTTTAACTCTAGGGGATGTATAAATAACATATGTCAACATGCACAAACTTACAAGTCTAGGTTGTCTCCACCTAGAAAGTGGATTCCTATAATGAATATTCTCTTTATGTGTTCAATAACCATCACCATCCATGTGTCCAAATCTATGAATTCATTTACAATTTGTTATGAATTTTAGATATTTTTATCACCCATAACCCTAGATAACCAAGTACCCATTCCTAGAATCATGGAAAAATATGAAAACACCTTATGCTTGTAAATTTAATGTCACATATCTTGACATTCTCCCACTTAACATTATACATTACAATTAGCATCATGAGATGCATAAGATAATAATCAAATATAGTGATCATGGTTCACAGTCTTCCTATAACAAGAGAAATTATGTGTGATAATTGGCTTCATAAGAGAATTTTCAACATTATTCAAAGACAATTTTCTCTAAAAAGTTCTTACCATTATCAACCATTTCTTGTAGAGCATGGCACTAAACACTAACATTTCTTAATAGGAACATGACACATAGGAATTTTGGCCGAACATATGACACTCCAAATATCATAATTTTTGAGGTTGAGAATTCTCATCTTTCATCCTCATATTCTTTATAGCCTCATGGGATCAATAGAATCTTGAGTCAGAATACACTTTTTTTGGAAAATATTTAGGCACTTGAAGGACTTGATCATAGTATCAACTTATTCCACATTTCTACATTACCAGTTCTTTAAATCCATAACTATTTAAGGAAGCATTATGAATTCTTGAGTGAGATTCAGCCATGAAGGAAGAGTATAGTTCTTTGATGAGGAACCACACATAGAACCTAGTCTCTTTTACCAAGGAAAGAAATAAGGTTTGATGTAAGTACATTTGTCGACTGAATATGCAACAGATGAAACTATGGACTATTTGAATACCAAACTACTGAGAGGTGGGGGGCGAACCAATGGTCTCTAAAAAATATTTACAATGATATATATTTAAACACTATGCCTTCATATCATTATATTTCCTATGAATAATCTTCATGTCTTTAAACTGATGCAAAATATCATATCAAACCACTTAAGCAATGAATATCATAATTAAGAAGCATAAAACACAAAATTCATACTTGTATGGAATAGAAGACAATTGTTTGAGTGGAGATCCCTTAAAGGATAAAAAAACACTATGAACATTAATTTTATTTGGTCTCCTTGACCAAAAATCTCACTAGTTACAACTATGACTTAGTGGAAAAAGATCTTATTGATCACATCAACAAGCTCTTATTGACCAAACCCTCACTGGGTACAATTTGAAAGCAATAACCCTTAAACATTATGTTTGAAGAAAAAGTTAAAATCACTATGTCTAGGGTAGAACAAACCATAGTCTAGTGTTTCTTTGACATATCTATGGCTCCTTTTGACAACATTTACATGAGACTCTTTGGGAGATGATTTAAATCTTTCAAATAAATATATTGGTTGCATAATGTCAGGCCTAGACATTGTGAGAAATAGTAGACTCCCTATCATTGACCTATATCTAATTTGATCAACATCAGGTGAATCATCAATCTTACTCAACTTGAAACATGTTACCATAGGTGTACTCACTAGTTTTCATTCATCTAATTGAATTGTTTTTATCATATATCTCTAGCATATTTAGTTTGTGATATAAATATACCATTTTTAAGTTGATAGATTTGCAATCCAAGAAAGAAAGACAACTCTCCAACAAATGTAATTTCAAATTCAAATTGTATGAGATTAGAGAAAAATTTATACATATCATCATTATTGCATCCACGTATGATATTATCTACATAAACTTCAAAAATACGAACATGTTCACCTTGAATTATAACATATAAATTATTGTCCACAGCTCCTCTTGTAAATTCTTGTGCCAATAAGTACTTGTCTAATCTGGACTACCAAGCTCTAGGAGTTTGGTTCATGAAGCCATAAAAATCCTTTTTTATCCTATAAACATAATTAGAATTCTTTTCACATATGATGCCTTAAGGATGCACCATATAAACCTCTTCATCAAGATAACAATTAAGAAAAGTTCTCTTAACCTCTATTTGGTAGATTTTGAAGTTCTTATAAGCTGACAATGCCAAAAATATCTATATTGCTTGAAGCCTAGCCACAGGTGCAAATGTCTCACAAAAATCTATACCCTCAACTTGATAGTATCCCATACATAAAAGTCTAGCTTTGTTTCTCACAATCTTAAAGCCTCACCTAACTTGTTTCTAAAACATCCATTTTGTACCAATAACATGAACTTATCTTTAGTTCCCAGAACTAATTCTCAATTCTTTTTCTTTTGAATTTGACTTAGTTCCTTCTCCATGGCTTTAATCCAACAATAATCTTTTCTCACCTCAATATAACTTTTAGGTTCTATTTATTGTAATAGAGAATATGCTACTTTCTCATCTAAATTTTTTTCCCTTCTCCTTGTTTTAACTCCTACCTCTTTGTCTCTAATTGTTTTATCTTGTGGATGATTCTTTTGAAGTTCTTTGGAAGGAATCTTTAGCACAGTTTCCAATGGGTTTTGTACTATTTTTAATGGTTTGTTTGATGTTTCTCCCTCTTATTTAGGAACCTCTTCAACTTCAAAATCTAATTCAAAATCTTCTCTAACGTTCCCAACATTATTGCTATCGATTTTCAGCTTCTTGTCAACCTTTCCATGGGCACTTTCAATAATTATTTTAGCCTTTTATCGTAACATTTATATGCCTTACTATGGGTAGAATAACCAATAGAAATTTCTTCATCACTTCTAGATTCAAAATTACTAAAAGTTTCCTCAACTTTTTTAATGAAACATTTACTATTAAAATTTTTGAAGTACTTAACTGAAGTTGACTTACCATACCAAAGTTCATAAGGTGTGTGCTTGGATTTGACCCTTAGATGAGCTCAATATAGTGTATACACTATTGTAAGAATAAATTCTTTCCAATATATGTCAAGTAAATTTGCCTCATGTATCATGGTTATAGCCATCTTTTTCACCATCCTATTCTTTATTTCAACCATCCCACTTTGTTGAGGTGTTCTTGCAGCAACATATTGCCTTTTTATTCCATATTATTCCCAATAGTATTCAAATTCTTTTGAATTTTATTATCCTCCCTTATATGATCTAAAATATTTTATTTTTAAATATAATTCCTTCTCAACCATTTTCCTAAACACCTTGAACCTTTCAAATGCTTTTGATTTATGTCTTAGAAATATCACCCAAGTCATCCTTGTATAAGAATCTTAGAATAGATAAAATAATTTTCTTAACCAATAGCCCTTGTTCTTGTTGGTCTACATAAATCAGTATGTGCAAGATGCAATGGTTTAGTAGATTAATGTTCTTTTGATGCAAAACTAGTCCTAGTTTGCTTAACATGTTGACACTATACACTCAAAATGTGCACTTCTCTAAGCCATTGATTCCAAGGGAATCCATGGATTGGAAACCTTGAAAAGTGACCTAGAGCTCCCTAGGCATGGAGTGCAAGGGTGTTTAGAGGGCTCTCAGCTAGAGTTATTAAGCATACAACCTTTCTAGTAAACCATGTAATGAGAGATTCAAAGAGACAAGGGCAAGAATGCTAATATCTTCAAGAATCACAATAAAAATGCAATGCAAGCTATGCTAGAATGAGAATGCAGGAATGCAACTAAAATATAGAAATGAGAGTGTTACAAACCATTACTAATTAAACTATGTGAATTAAGCTAAAGCATGAAAGGAAACCAAGCTAATAATACCATGAAAACTAAGCTACAATGCAAATATGAGAGATAAAATGCAACAAGTTCTTCAAAAGCTCAAATGGCACCAAGAAAACTTGAAGCATAACATTAGTTGGATCCTAGAATGAGAAGAGAGCTCTCCTTTTAAAGATAAATGGACCATGGTGATTAAGAGGAAAAAGATTTGATCAAGGGTGGAGTTTGAAAGTGGGAGAAATCCTTGTGCACAAGTCTCCTCCAATGAGAAAGAAGTGTTGAATTTTGTGCTCCATTTGAGACAAAAATACCTTTTCTTCTTATTTATAAAATAGGAATAATGATTTATTTGTGCAGCTTAGGATAAAAGATAAGTGGGGGCTTTTTATTTAATAAAAGGGGAGGAAATTCCTTTTAATTAAATAAAGACTTAGGATAAAATGGTTAATCCATAGAATATAATCAAATAAATGATAGAATTAGGATTTGATCAAGAATAAGCAATTGATAAATTTAGCAAATAATGTTAGAGAGGGGCTAATAGTCTAGATGACCATTTTTGGGTGATTACATTTTCCCCTTTTTGACTAATGTGTGATTGATCTAGGAACACATTACGTCAAAGAATAGATCAGCCAAGAAGGCAATAGATAGAGATCTAACTCCAAAGAATGAAGTGTAGAGAGATAGAAAATCTTGCATGATCAGCTTGGTAGCAATAGCACTGAACAATTGGGAGAGAGAAGGACAGTATCAAAACTCAAGATGAGAACTAACATGTCAAGTGCAATAGATAGATAGAATAGAGAAAATGGAATGGTCAAGCATATGCTCTGGAGAATAGATGATAGAATACGTCTACCCCCTCAGGATTGAAATCAAAATGAGGTAGAGGGAATGCAGAAGCAAGATGAGAGAAACATGATCAAATCACCAGAAATCATAATCGAGGATGAAAGATAATAGAATAACCATCAAGCAATGAAAATATGCCCCAAAGAGATGAAGTGAAGGAAATGAATGAAAGACTAGAAGGGTGAGAGAGATGGAGATTAAGAAATGAAGATACCCCAACGAAGATTGAAGGACCAGGCCTCAACAGTTAGCCAACCGCACAGAAGAAGGAGAAATTTAAAATGTGATTTTGACCATCAAGATGAACTTGTATTTTTATTTCGATCCCAAAAATGGATCTAGGACATCAAAATTAGCCAAGGGTGTAATTTTTGCAAAATTTTGAGATGTTTTGAAAATTAGGTCAAAAGGTCAAAATGCTATATAAGGGGTGAAAAGGTCATTTTCAAATTCATTTGTCTTATGTGAATTTTGAGAACTTTCAGAGATCTGAGAGAGACTATGGCTTAGTAGGTAGGCATTCCCATTCACACACATTGATCGAGCATGATTGGTTGCACAACCAGCCTCCTCAGTATGGTGCCCTAGTAAGTTTTCATAAAAACTAGCCGTTTGAGTCATTTATTGCATTTAAAACATGTTTTTTAAATTTTCAAATTATGTCTTAGTGAAATATCATGTGATAATTTAAAAGTATCACACACCTGCTATATATTCTATCATACGAGGCTTTGTGGGACCATAAAGTGTTGCATGACCATCCAGGAAAGTATCGCGCAATCCTGGATGAAATGTTGTGTGACAAGGTGCGAACTATCACATGAAGTGAAAGTATTGCACCACTATGTAAGAAAGTATCACACGATATAATATTAGTAGATAGTGCCACACTAGTATAACAAGAAGTATCACATGACTTTAATTTGAGCAATATAACATGTGCAAAGACAATTTTTTTCTTTTGAGATTACTTGTACTGATTTTGGACATCCATCATGACATGTTCTGACATCTAGTTAGTGGGTTTATGGCTTGCAGGAGGTCTTTCCAATGCTCATCATCAGAGCACCAAGGGTGGTTGGGTTGTGCTGCATCTAGGATCTGGATGATCTAGGGAGAGTGACTTTAACTCAGATGGGTTGTGGTTACCTATTGAAGATGCCCCATATACGGGAAAACCATGAGCTATTGACAACATTAGCAGAGAGGTGGCATAGCGAGCATAACACCTTTCACTTGCCGACTAGAGAGGCCTCTATCACACTCAAGGATTTCTATTGGATCCTTTGTGTACCAAGCCATGGAGATGCGGTGAGCATAATCATGTTTGTAGATGTTCATTAATGTAGTGTTTTCATATGATGAAAACTGACATGATTTTTTGTTGGCACATGTATACTATGATCAGACTCCCACAGAGGGGAGACAGGCCATTCAAGACCTCTTCTAGGATGTGACCATCATAGATAGACATCTCAGTTGGGACCGTCTGATAGAGGAGTATGGTTGAGACTATCCAATGTCATACATCATGTGCTCCATAGTAGCATAGGCTCTGATCACTAACTAGAGTCAAAGAGGGTTCCCACTAGGCTAGAAGAGACTGGTCGAAGACTTGGTAGCGCAACCTAGATGGATGACATGGGGGCTAGTGATCCTTATAGATATGTATCATGAGCTACATGGGATCATTTATAGGGACAACTGATGATGGGCATCCGGGGTCATCCTGACATAAATATGGGTGTGGGAGCACTTATCCATTGTGCGACTAGGGGTACAGCCTTAGGAATGAAGGAATCCTTACATATACTAATATACAAGGTTCATCTCATAGCTACATAGTGTTGACATCACCTATTACAGGAGGCTACTAGATGAGCTAATGTCATTTGAGTGGAGGCCATATAGGTAGTGCAAGTATTGAAGTGATAGGGATTAGGAGCTTGGGTACATGCTATGTAGCTAACCATTACTAGGTAGGCATACAGAGATCATGGAGCATTTTGTGATCACCCAAGTGTGGAGACAGTTCAACAAGCAATAGAGAGTGGCAATAGAGACCACCACATATACCAGAGTACGGGAGGAGGAGGGACTGGGATGGCTGCCGATGTAGGATTACCAACAGGTAGCACATGAGACAATAGGGTTGTGGTGGGAGCCATGGGACTACCTGCTAGACATGGCATATGCAAGTGCAAATGCAACATACATAGAAGAGCATTAGAGATTTCCATTCCCCAAGTTCACAGTCCCAGATGCATAGCGACAGGCACAAGGCAGGGATGGAGATGATGGAGGAGGGGGAGGTGGGGGGAGAGGATAGGTAGGCCAAGGATATCGATTAGGTGGTTGCAGATGGTCATGCTAATAGGTAGAGGAGGGTGAGGAGGAGGAGGAGGTGAGACCAATTCACCGATGGGTTGGAGCAGGGTAGGATCAGCCTATAGGAGGAGGAGAGGATCTACAAGCTAGGGTCCAGGTCCTAGAGGCTGAGGTAGAACTGCTATGGACTACAATCACTATTCATGATTAGCAGCTCATGGATGTGTGGGCCAAGATAGATCGATAGGAGAGAGAAGCACGAGAGGATGCCACAAAGATCTAGAGGGAGGTAGTACAGGTGGCATACTATCATGGTTTGTACATAGCAGCCGTGCCTAAGGGTGAGCAATTGCCACTCTACTCCGAGAGAGTAGGGAGATTGGACATGGTAGCTGATAGGATCAGACCACCACCTCCACCAGTACCTCCTATACATGAGGGGGAGAGTCAGTCCTAGGTTTAGGGTTTTGATGTATAGATGTCTTAAGACTATATCCAAATTTTGGATCTCACATTGTATTTGTATCATGATGTATATATATGAGATGACTGGATTACGATATATCTTGTGTACTTGTCTCATTGTGATGGATGTTTCAATATTATTGTCTTGTTATACTGCTCAAATGTATGATATATGCTTATAAATGCTCATGTATAGTTTCTCTCATGGATGTATGTTTAGTTCTCATGTTATGATATAGACTCATGTTTTTGAAAATGATCTTTTTCTTTTTTAAATATGATGATAGGATTAACCCCTTGTGATGACAAGAATAGAAGAGGATGTGATATGAAAGACAAGAAGTGAAAGATATGATCAAGAATAAGTGAAAGGAAAGTGCAGTTGATTGACAGGTTCATAAAAGTTGAAAGGAGAGATCTCTCCATATGCAAGATGCAAAACTAAACTAACATGAACCTAAGAATGCAAGCTACTATGAAAAGTGGTTTACTTGCAAAGTTAAAAAGCTCTTAGACTCTAATAATCATCATCAAGCTTTATTGGTAGTATCATGAGATCATACAATATGCACTAGTATAACTATGAGTATATGAATATGATCTGTATTAGATAGGTATGTGGGAATCCCACCTAAGCATCAAAGACATGTAGGTCAAGATGACTAGTGCAGTGAGGTTCCCTAAATTTGGTATAGCAAGATTATGATCGCATCAAGACACAAAAAAGTCAAGATGACCATAAGCATGCACTTGTTGAAAATAGTCAAGGATAATACATTGTAGATCCTTAGTGTGAAGTATGACAAGCATAGATGCACATGATAGTTAGGATCAACAAGGTACACCCATAGGTAGAAGATAAATAAAACATGTCCTCATGTCCCTAGTCTTCTAGCTATGCATCATCGAAAACTATTAGGGAGATAAAATTCATCAAAAGAAATCATCATATACAACACACAAAGAAATAAAGTCAAACAAGTATCTACAAGTCAAGTGTTTAAGTGTGTGTGTGTAGGTCATAGAGTCAAACTTTGAGTATCGCATTTGCTGGTGAGAAATATCGTATCATTCTAGACTGTGGGTAGGATATCTGATAAGTGTTGAGAAACACTTAACACTAGGAAAGTGTTGAAAAACACAATTGGAAAGTGTTGAGAAACACTATTTGAACCAAGTTGCCCAAGAAACCTTGACGCACAAAGAGACCTAAGATAAGCTAAAAAAACATATGCCCCATAGAATAAGACAAGATTCAATTCCAGGCTAGGAGAGACAAAGTGAGAAGTGGAGCAAATGAGGGCCACACAAGACTGATCGACATAGGTGCAAGGGTCTCAAGCAGCACCTGTTTCCAGGTTTTCACCACTTGGTAGATTTTTTTAGGACTTTTTATAATTTTTTTGTATTTTTGCTACGAAGGCACATGTTTCCAAGTTTTCACCAAGGTACTTTTTCTATTTTTTTGAATTTTTGAATTTTTTGATTTTTTTGGTGAGACATCAAAGCGCCTATTGCTAGGTTCTCACTAGGATGCTCTTTTTTCAGGACTTTATATGCTTTTTAGGATTTTTCAACATCATATATGAATTTTCTTGTAATTTTTTAGGATCAATAAGATATATACAAAGAGCTTAAGAACCTTAGGCATAGAACTTCTTCAGATGTAGAACATTAATAGGTTTGACAAGATCTTCTCCCTCAGGTGTGGATAACTGATAGGCCTTAGATGCAAATGCTATTGTGATGATGTAAGGCCCTAACCAATTTGGCTCAAACTTTCCTTTCTACTCTCTATTCTACTAATTCTTAGGATTTTCTCTCAGGACTAATTCACCCACTTGGAACTCTCTAGGATGAACCTTCTTATTATAGGCATCATACATTCTCTTATGATAAGTGCATATGTGATCAAAGGTAGCCTTGCAGCATTCCTCCAAAGTAGTAAGCTCATGAACTCTCATGGCCCCATGGTCTTCATCAGTAATCCAACCATGTAGAGAGACTCTCAATGATGGTATTTTGACCTCTAATGGTAAGATAGCCTCAAAACCATAGACCAAGGAAAAAGCTATGGCACTTGTAGGAGTGCAAATAGAAGTTCTATAAGCCCATAGCACATGATTGATCTATAGATGCCAATCCTTTCCTGATTTGTGCACTATCCTATGAAGGATTTTTAGCAATGTTTTATTCGAGGCCTCAGCTTGGCTGTTCCCTTGAGGGTAGTAAATAGAAGACCAATGTTGTTTAATTTTGAATTTTTTTCACAATTGTTTCAGGTCTTTATTCTTGAACTAGCCGCCATTAGTCATGACTATTGAAGAAGGAATACCATAAGGACAAATGATGTGATTCAGGATAAACAAGCCAACATGTTTTCCTATAGCTACAGATAGTGGGACACCTTCAACCCATTTGGTAAAATATTCAGTAGCTGTAATAATGAACTTATGCCCACTGGAAGAACTAGGATGAATCTTGCCTACCAAGTCAAAGGCCCATTATTGAAATGGCCAGTATGTAACAGAGGGAATAAGCTCGTGTCTAGGATCATGAATGAGATTCTCATGTAGCTAGCATTTCTTCTAGGACTTGGCATATCAAAAACCATTAGCTTGCATAGTAGGCCAATAGTAACTAGCCCTAAGCAATTTTTGAGCTAATGCAAGGCCATTGGAGTGTGAACCACATATGCCATCATGGACTTCAGCTAGCACTTTTTCTCACTCCTCTATTTCTAGACACCTAAGGAGAGTTCCATCTAGACCCTTCCTATACAAGTCACTAGAGACAAGGGTAAAATGTGAGGCATTGTGGATGAGTTGGTGCTTCTCATTGTGTGTTAGATTTTTAGGAATAATCTAATCTCAAAGATAGGAAATATAGTAGCATAGTGGGATGAATCATGACTGACCATAGTGTAAATGACATAGTCATTAGGGGAATCATAGGTGGGATAACACAACTCTTCCACCAAGAACTCAAAGCATGACTCATGTTCTTCCAATTGTAGAATTGATGCCAAAGTAGCCATGGCATCAACAACCTTGTTCTTAGCTCTAAGAATTTGTTGGAATGTAACAGATGTGAAATAATTCCTATGTGAGTCTATCATCTTCTTGTAGGGAATCAATTTGTCATCCTTTGTGTGGTAATCATTGTTTACTTGATTTATGACAAGCTATGAATCTCCAAAGATATGCAATTCTGTAATCCTCCATTCTAGGGAAAGCTTAACACCATTGAGAAGGGCTTCATATTTAGCTATATTGTTGGTGCATAGAAAGAGAAGCTTATAAGATTTTGGAATTGTGTGTCCATGAGGTGTAGCAAATAAAATTCCAATGCCAGACCCATTCTGTGTATGAGATCCATCAAAGAACATTTTCCATGTACGCTCTGTGACATTCATGATCGAAGCATCTGGGAATTCTATCTAAAGAGGAGCACTGTTAGTCATGGGAAACTCAGCTAATTGATCCACACTTGCTTTCCCTTTAATGGCTTTCCTTTTGATGTACTGAATGTTAAATTCTAAAAGAATCAGCATCCATTTAGCAAGTCATCTAGTAAGCACAACTTTACTTAAGAGGTACTTTAAAGGATCAATTTTGATGATCATATGCATAGTATGTGCGAGTATGTAATGTTTGATTTTTTGAGATGCAAACACTACTAATAGACAATCCTTTTTGATGCTGGTATAATTGAGCTCATAAGCAACCAAAGTGCAACTGATGTAATAGATAGCTCATTCTTTGCCCATCTCATCTTGCTGTGCAAGGAGAGCTCCTAAAGAATTTGTTGTAGTAGATATGTAGAGTATCAAAGGTTTCCCTTGGATCAATAGTATAATAATAGGAGGTTTTGCTAGGTAATCCTTGATTTGGTCCAAGTTCTTTTGACACTCCTCATTCCATATGCAAGTGGCCCCTTTATGCAAAGTCTTGTTGAAAGGTTAAGCTCTGTCAGCTAATTGAGAAATGAACTGCCTAATAGATTGGAGATGGCCTTGGAGACCCCTTAATTATTTTATGTTGCAAGGACATGGCATCTCCATGATAGCTTGCACCTTTTTTGGGTCTACCTCTATTCCCTTTCCTAATATGATATAGCCTAGCAGTTTCCCAGAAGTGACACCAAAAGAAAATTTCTTAGGATTCAATCTGAGTTGAAATCATTCCATGCGGTCCAATATCAAACTCAAATCAAATAAATGAGTACTTATTTGTTGTGATTTAGCAAGTGTGTCATCAACATAGTCTTCCATGTTTTTATGCATCATATCATGGAATATGGTAGTCATAGCCCTCTGGTAGATGGCACCAACATTCTTAAGACCAAATGGCATGACATTCCAACAAAAGGTACCCCATGCACATGTGAAAGCTATCTTTTCTTGGTCTTCAGGGGTGATTTTGATCTGGTTATATCTGGAGAAGCCATCCATAAGGGAATACATTTCATAGCTCGTTGTCATGTCCACTATCATATTGATGTTCAAAAGTGGAAAATCATCCTTAGTGCATGCTTTGTTCAGATCTCTAAAGTCAGTGCATATGCGAATGGACTTATCATGTTTAGAAATAGGAACAATATTGGAAATCCATTTAGTGTAGTCAATAGCCCTTATGAAGTTAGCTTTTAGAAGCTTCTCAAGTTCAACCTTTACCAATAATGCCACATGGGGATGCATCTTTCTAAGTTTTTGTTTGACAGGTTTTACCCCTGGAGCAATAGAGAGGTGGTGCATAATAAGCTCAATGTCCAAGCTAGACATATCTGAATATGTCCATGCAAAGTTGATCTTTTTCTCCTAAAAAAATGTGGTAAATTTTTCCTTCTCCTCTGCCAAGAGGGACTGAGCTACATGGATTATCTTAGGAGACTCCTCTATCCCTAGGTTTATTGGCTATGTAGGTTCTATTAGAATTGAAGGTCTTTCCTAGAAGTAGCTGGGTAGACTACCAAGTACCTCATCCTCGAGTGCCTAAGAGAAGTTTTCACCCTTAGATACATCTTTATTTTTACTATTTTGGGGTTCAAACACTGCCACAATGTGGTTTTTGCCATTCAACCATTTCTTTTTTATTTTGATATTATGATTGAGGTACTTGATATATGATTCTATCATATTTGTTGTTGGTTCACTATGGAAGAGGTGATAGGTTCAATGGCATTGAGGTAACAAGCGATCTCATAGTCATTTCAGAAGGAAGGCAATGTAAATCTTTGATCCTAGGTGGACCAATCTATGAGATCTAGGTATATGATAAGAAGTGAAGTGATAGGTTCAAGGTTATTGATGTGATAGGTATCATCTGTGGTGATGAGAGAAGTCGAGCCTATAGAGTAGGATCCAAAAGTATCAAACTACGTCAGGTTGGGCACTATAAGTATGAATCACACCAATTTCCATATCCACTATGGAAGATCCATCTGAGAGAGTGTCCCATTCGTACTCATGTGAATCTGTTGTTGAACTTCTACTAGGATGTTTTCACCAAGAAGGTTTAGGATGCTTAAAAGTAGAGGCACCCATGCCATTATGTGTGAGATCTCCTATTTCTAGTAACTGCATAATATTTCTATGTTGTCTACCTCTAGGCGAAAAGGTTTCAAGGGAGACTGTCTCCCATTTGGGCCATCATGTATAGTGGTGATTCATCCATATCTATATCTGAGTCACTAATCATGGGAGCATTTCTAAAACATTCAGGGGGGTCATCTTCAGCACTATACCCTAGACCTGTGGTATCTTTAGAGTGTTGACCATTGGTATGATTCAAAGGTTCAACTAGAGCATGTCCATTATTACTTAAAGGTCCTTGACCTTGATAGCCCATTTGCTGCAAAAATGTGTAGCCTTTACCATAGCATCTAGGGGAAATGGGAGTAGCAACTATCATACTGTCTTCTTCCTCTCTATAGATCCAATCTCTAATAGTGTGTTCTTCCCTTTTTGGCTCTAAGGGTATGGATGCTTGAACAAAGGTACTAAAAACCATCATGGTAGAAGCGGAAGGCTTCACCTTGTCTGAAGGTCTACCATATGACTTTGGAGAGATAGGCATAGTAGCAATATAATCCAATGTGTATTCGCCCATACCAATACTCATCATTTTTAATTTCTACTCAGCAGCAAGAAGGGACACACTAGGATCATGAGAAGGTTTATTGTGCAGTACAAACATTTTAGTGACAGAGAGATTATTAATAGAAATAGCACTATCCCCAGGAATCACAATTTCAGTTCCATTGTACAGGAATTTGATGCATTGATGGTAGGTAGAAGGAACAGCTTGCATGTCATGGATCCAAGGATGACCTAGAAGAATGTTGTATCTGAGTGGGATGTCTAATAATTGAAACACAATATCTTTTGCAACTGGTCCCACTCAGACAGGCAGCACAATAAGACCCTTTTTTAGACCTCTCCACTTCATCATATGCTTTGATAGTGATATTTTTCCTAGGATCTATAGAAAATTCAAACAATCCCAATTGTTGCACAACATGAAAGGAAACAATATTCAACCCCGCACCATTTTATATTAGGACTCGGTGGACTTGAGTATGGTAGACTTGGACCTTGATATGTAAAGCAAGATTATGTGGGTGACTAAGGGACATGTCATCCTTTGCGGAAAATGAGAGATGGTGAGGAGATGAGATATGATTGACCATAGCCTAGAACCTATCTGGATTAATGTTATTAGGGACATTCTCTATGTGTAGAGCCTTTTCAAGGATCTCTTTGTGCAAGGGGGATAGCTCAAGAAACTCGAAAATGGATATCTAGGCTAGTGTTTGTTGCAACTGGTGAACAAGATCATAGCTAGATATGGATGAAGGAGCTGCTTGTTTAGAAGATGAGGCTTGTTTAGGATCATGAGTAGTTTGAAGGACAACATTTAGTGTCTCACTTTGGGAAGATAAACCATCAAGTGTTTGCAAGACAAACTTAGGCATATCATGATCGATGTCACTATTATTTTGAGATCTCATCATAAAAACACTCTCAACGGGCTCTAACATGTTGATCACATTCTCATTGTTAGTATATTTATAATTGATCTTGGCATCATGATTTTTCTTGTCCACTTGAGAAGACTCCCCCTTTTCATACTTAGGTAGAGGGGTTTTGAAGGCCTTGTGATCAAAATTCTTAACCAAGCCATCTGTGACAACTACACCTCCATCAATAAGATCTTGAGTGGAATCTGTGAGCTTGAAACAATTATTCATGTTGTGTCCCTTATTTCTATGGTAATTGAAAAAATGATCCTCTTTCCACCAATTAGGCTTAACTAGTGGATTAAAGGGATGAGAATTGATAGGAAGTGTAAGATACTTGTTGGAAACCAAGGTCTTAAGAATCACATCATAAGGTTCAACCAACTTGGTGTAGACTCATCATTGATATGACTTCTTGGGTTTGTCTACATATTGAGGTTTAGATGCACTTTGAGTGTTGGAAACCTCTTGTTGTTTAGCTTCATAGATAGCATTGGAAAGGTGGAAAGTGTGCTCTTTAGCTTTGGGAACATCCATAACCCCATCATTGACAACATATTTGTTTTTGTTCCAGGGTTTGTTTTTGTCCTTTCCATTATGTCTGGTATCTTTGTTGATGACAATATCCCCTTTCCTTACGGAAACATCCTCAATACGGTATGCACTTTCAACCACATCATTGAAAGAGGAAAATAGTTGTTTCCTTAGATCATAATACAATTTAGGTACAAGAGTTTTGACAAAGATGTCAATCTTTTCCCTCTTGGGTAGTTGATGAGGATATCTAGAATATAATGACTTCTAATGTTGCAAGTAGGTAGCGAATGGTTCACCTTGATTTTTCTTGAGAGCACTTAGATCTATCATGGTAATAGGTTGCTGAATGTTGTATGAATAATGTTGAGTGAAACACCTAGCCAACTCATCAAAGGTCTTGAGAGGAGGTGTCAACTTTGTAAACCATTCCAAAGCTTGTCCTCTTAAACTTCTAGGGAACAACCATAGTAGAAATGTGTCCTCATGAAGGAAGTCAATGCTAAAAGCATAAAAATGATACACATGGTCATGGGGATCACCATTTCCATCATACTTGTCGTATTTGGGAACCTCAATATCCCTAGGAAATAGGACCATGTATAGACTCCTATCAAAGGGAAGAGCACAAATAGATTCTACAAAAGAGACCTTTGGAGGTTCCTTTTCTATTGCAAGTTGAGAAATATGCTGGTTCGTTCATTTTAATTCATCTCTGAGAATTTCATATTCGATAGGCACTCTTTCTTGAATGATTTGATGGTCATCATAACTAGGAGGGAGCTTGTATCCTCTAGAAGTCATGTATTGAAAGTATTGATCTCCATTACGCTCTAAAATTTTATGCATCAAACGTTGGGAAACCTCATCTTGTTCAAACCTCATAAGGTCTTCACTAGAAACATCATCATTGGCCTCTTCCTCATGATGAGAGGGAGGAGGTCTAGGAGGTGAAGAAGGTGCTGCAAAAGTTCATCTTGGAGGGGACCTTGGTGGCATATTGTTGCCATAATTGCCACTAGTACCAAAAGGAGGTCTATGTTCATAACTACTAGTCTTGGGTTGATCGTGAGACATTCCTCTTAAAGCCATGCACCTAGCAGCATCCATTATGTTTCTATTGTGCTCTTTATCTAGGCATGCTTGGTTGTCTCTATGCTCAAAGTGTTCTTGCAAATGATGATATTTATCTTGTTCAGTCATGGTAATTGAGACACTATCCATACTTTTGGGGGTCTTGAATGTAGAGAAAAGGAAGCCTCCTTTATACCACGGGGTGACCTTGCGATCTTTGGAATCATCAGATTTGTCTAGGCTAGAACTATCGTCACTAACTGCCGCTCATGAGCATCTTGTAGGAGAGGTTAACTATGTATAGTTGAATAGAGGGTGACTCCCTTGCTCAAATTGAAACCAAGTTGTAACCAACATGAAAAATGAATGTTTTTTGACTAACAGAATGAGGCAAAGTTTCTTAGATTTTGAGATAAACAAAGCTAATAAAGATCACTTGTTGAGATAGAACAATAGAGATGGCTTGTCAAAGGTTCTCAAGAACTTATAGTAGTCAATTGACTCAAGCCAAGATATGAGAAAGAAGCTTGATTAATAAATAGCTAGAGAGGTAACTGTAGTGTGACAAGTGATCGAAAGTAGCATTTGATAGGTTCAAAACCCAATAGTTTCAACTCTTCTTTTTCAGTCTAGTGTATCATCTTAAAATGGAAGCACTTCCATGTTAAGAGTGTTTATCCCTTTGAGTAAGTGCTTTGGGGTCATATTGGATGCCTTGAATTGGTCTTTGCTTTGATCTAGCTTTCTCCCCACTTTCCACTTCTTTTCTGCTTCATTCTAGGTGAAATTAGGGTTAGGATCTTAAGGATTCTCCTGAATTTCACTCTTCCATAGTTCTATTTTCCAGGTAGGATTTAGAAATAGATCCTCCTGGCCTTCATTTTAGTAATCATAGGATTTTATGTCTATTCCTGACATTCTATCCTATTCTAGCATCATTTCTAGGTTTTTGGGCATCCGTGGGATGTCCTAATTTAGTTTTTAGTAAACCTAAGAAAAAGGTCAATGTCTTAGGTCAGCCCTAACTAGGTCAAGGTCAATGTTGACTTTGACCACTTTCTCCAAAATTCCAATTTCCAAAATTTTTGGGCTTCGGGCTTTCGGGAGATTTATTTTCCTGCCTCTGGGTCGGCCATTTTGGGTTTTAGGATGGTAAATCCTTTAATTTCATTTAATCTAGATATATTTTCTAAAGGTGAGGACCTAATTGGGATTTAATTCTCCAAGGTGGCCCATCTAGAGGAGTGTTCCCTAGATCACTATAAAAGGAGGCCTTCCTCTCTCATTTTCACATCCATCATTCACATCTCAAGCACTCAAGCTCTCAAGGTGATCAAGGAAGTGTTCATTCAAGCATTCAAGTTTTCTTCTCCATCCAAGTTCTCCATTGAAGATAAAGGATTCAAGCATTCAAGCTATTGAAGGGATTTGGTTCAAGCATTCAAGATTCATCATTCAAACCCTAGATCTAGCCATTATGATGGTGTGATCTTCCTTCAAGATCCTTTGTTCATCTTCAAGATTCATTTCATCCTTCTCTCAAGGTGGATTCCAAGCATACAATCATGGAGGTTTGATTTACATTTATTGTTGTGTTCAAGCTTTCATATCAATATACTTGTTTACATTTCAAATACAATTGCATATCTATTGAATTGTATAGCTTCATTGTTAGATCCTTTTCTACTACTTGCTAGCATTCTCCATTTCAATTTCAATATTAAGGTTGATTCCAAACCGGGGTTTGACCAAGGAAAACCCCCCATACAACAAAAACCCCCATTTTCTTGTAGGTACAGGTGTGGAGTTTCAGATCTGAGAGCAAATTTGGATACCCTTTTCGGAAAAATTTTGGGATCTGCAAATAGAATTTGAATCAGACTTCAAATAAAGAATGTGGTATTTGACCTTTTATGAGGGTCAAACCTGAGTTGAGCCATCTTGAGAAAAGATTTTTTGGTTTTCTCTGTCTTGGCATTTCCAGTCCAGGACAGGTTTCAGATTTTCTCGAAAGTGTACACAGACACTAGAATTCAACATTTTCTAGATCTACCCTAATTTTGAGGTTAGTAGTTGTATTTCAATTATTTCATATTATAAGCACAAATTCCATTCATAGGGAAATATTGGATTTACTCTCTCTCTCTTCCTACTCTTTTCCATAAATTGATTCGATTGTGCATTAGCCTTTTTGGTTGATCAAATCGGATCTCTTCCTTGGGGAATTTGGGTTTGAGAATACATCTTAATATTTTCCCCTTCCCTTTCTATTTGAATAGAGGTGAATTCATTTTTACATCTATTCATCTAGAACAATCTTAAATATGCAAATAATAGGCCAGATTTAGGTAAGAGTAGAAAAGGACACTTTGTGATAAACTAAGATTCAAATTTGACAACTTCGGATTACAGATAGTAGTAAAACAACAAAATGATTATGTGCGATACTTCTTAGGATAACATGATGATACAATTTGGGTAGATGATATTTTTCACACAACAATGTGATAGTAACCAGGCAGTTGATGTGATAGGATCTATAATGTTCAGGCGATACAAGGTCAGCAGTGAAGTATCACACGATAATACTCAAGTAGATGTGTGATGATTGTTTAGTATCGCATGATATTTGACTAGTGAATGTGTAAAAACCCAATTTTGAAGGTAATTTGATCAAAGTTATGGTTTGATAAGTTCAGTTTTCTAGTTTGGAATGCAATAACAGCAAAAGACAAATAGGTTTGCAAATAGTGAGGGATCAAACGTGTCATAAAACACTTGAACAAGGGAAAAAGAAACCTTGCCAAGATATGCACTTGGGATATCAAAACAAAAGACCCTATGAACACTACTATGATGTTTGATGTTTAAGAACATTTACACAAGTAGATCACAGTGAAGATAATTCAAGCACTTGCTAACCTAGAAAGACAAAGGCTCAATACTCAACAACTGAGCCCACACTTGATGTCCCATTTCCTCACACAAAGTGGTTTCCCATAATAGATATTGGCTTTATCGTGGAAGTGCCAATGACACAACCAAAGGAACATAAATGGTGAGTGTAAAATCTTGGGGTGATTCGGGTAGTCCACTAGGATCAATCCTTGCACCAAGATGTTGAGTGGAAAAATTGAGTAGCTTCTATCTAAGGTTTGTAATAATGGCTTCCATTTGCAATACCCCTCTTGCTCCCTGAAGGGTCTCCTTAACTTGCGACAAGTAATGGATCTCAAATCCACAAGAGTACCTTAAGCATTCTTGCTTAGCATTTTTCTCATGGTTACAATCCCACAAGTACTCATACTAAGCAAAGAGAAGTATTACGTCTACCAAGGTTTTGTGTCCTTGATAGCCTTGAGTTTATTATGGGTTAGAGTAGCTAGGCATTAGCTTGTCCCCACTTGGGTCATTCCTCTTGATTTCTCAAGAGCAGGCCCTCTAAAGGATTCTAGACTAAACAAGAAGTAGATCAACCTTTGAAAGTCAAGATTTTTGGTTCACCACAAGGGTGAAGAGCATACTCTCCTATCTGAAAATCCTTTCCCAAACACACCAAGCAATGTTCAATTAACCATCTTGCTTTCTAAATCTAAAGGTGGGTCAAGATTTTTGGTTCACCACAAGGATGAAGAGCATACTCTCCTACCACCAAAAGACTCTAATGAAAAGATATTAAGTGCCTAAGAAAATGAACTATTATAATGCTGCACTTAAAAATGGAAAGAAAGAACAAGCACTTGATTGTTTGGTTTTTATGCTTTGGGCAGCCCTGCAAGAAAGATTAGTAGCCCTTGTGCATTTGAAGCATTGACATGCATTCTTTTAGCAAACTATGCAAGCAATTAGGGCATACCTACAAGCACAACTTTTTAGGCCCACAAGGGTTAGTACAACCAAAACCAGGTATAATCTACAAATAAACCTCTATCCTAACACAACAAATCAAAAACCAAAAAGTAGAAAAGTTGAATATTGCAGAAAAAGAACTGAAAGCAGTCACTTTCAAGCCTGGGTGATAGTTTCTGCTAGCAGAGGTTTGCATGATACTTTGTAGTATATGGGTGTGATACTTCTTCTCTAAGTGACACTTTGCACTACCCCCAGGTGACAAAATGTTATATAGCTATGCGATAAAGTTCTATATGGTCGTATGATACTTTTGACTAGAAAAGTATCGCACAAATATGTAAGAAACTATTGTACGACACTATCAAAATTTTGTACGATATCCTGTTAGAAAATTTAAAAAAAAAGTTGAAACAACAATATAATAGTGATGAAAATAAAGTGGAAATGCAAGAAAAGAAAGGAAAAATGAAGCTATTCTACCCCACGGTGGGCACCAAAAATGTACATGTTACCCAAAATTTCCTATCATACAATTTTGGCCTATTTTTACTTGCGAGGGGGATCCAGAAGGTTTCATGGTTTGCATCCTTAGCACCATGTTCTTCAATGTGTCACCATGCTTCAGTTCTGATCGCATGTGCTTAATCGCAAAACCCAAGGAGATTCAAGTTTCAAGGTCTATAGGAAATAGCTTATGTCACAGGGTTCCAAAATTTCTTGAGTGTAAAACCTTGATGTATTCTTTTTATTCTGATGCCTTTTTTAGCCTTAAAAGAAAGCCCTGGTTGTTTTTGACCTTTTTTCACCTCTTCTCAAGTAGTCTTTGATGTCGACATTTTTATGTGTGCAATGTTGCCACCTATGGGACTTAGTTCTTCATGATAGTAGTCACTCAGTCTCTTATTTATAGTGGTTAGGTGCTTTCCATTCAAAGACCCAGCGTCTCCATTAGTCACGTGTTTGTGCAACCCTGATGGTTTGTCCTTAGCCTTTGACAATCTGGCGAGTAGTTATGTTTTCCTAGCAGTCATGGTTGTTCAATGGTTAATTTGCAATCAGGATCTACGGTTGTTACATGTTCATAAAGCTTAATCCTATTCCTTGGTATCATGTGACAACTATCGATCTTCCTTGGAAGGGTGACCTGACAGGTGGGTCCAAGGTGCCAGTCATGTGGCAGTGCTCATTTTCAATTGGCCGAAGGGTGGCGATGTGACAGCTGATGGTAGGACCAAAGTATTTAGGTGGAATGGCTGTGTAGTTAGATCTATGATTATCACTTGATCACAAGTAATATTCTTTCCCTTTGCGATCATGCAACCACTGCTCGATTAAAGTTGATAACTAAGTGGGTCCACTGTTGAGTTGCACTAGATTGATCTAGGTCATTCGATTTTCCAGGAAGGGAATTGATCGATGACCATATTTTAAAATTTGATCAATTGGCCATTAGAGCCTGAATTTAAACCTTTTAGCAGGCTTTTCACCAGTGTTTGATCTAGTGAGTTGTATGCGACAGAAGGGGTAGCTTGAAATTGATGTTTTTAGGACAATTGTAGTTGAGGAAATGATGTGAAGATCTTGACAATCATCCTAGTCTAATTCTTTCTTTCTACGGTTGGCACCACTTGTGACCGTTTATAATTTTAAATTCAAATAACTACAAAGATTAGATTTGAACATTCATGATGAGACCAACATGTAGAGACAAGCTCATGGCGGTGGCATTAGGTTTTCAACTTGTAGCGAATTAGATGGATCAAGGTGGCTCATCTACACATAGTTATGACGTTTGGAAAGACATGCAGACATATATCTGATCGACCAAGATATTTCAAGGAGGCATTTATGATCAGAAGTGACAGAGTTAGGGTTTTCTATTATTCTATGAAAATCTATGTAACCCTAAAAGTTTAACTCCAACCTACGTGCAAAGGGAGATGTATATATTAGTTTTTTGGAGCTTTTGAGGCTTAGAGTTTATAATTGTAAAAGGGAGGTTTTTCTTTCTTAGGAGTTATTTGTGGCATTTGTTTTTCCCTCTAACTCTTATAGTTTGTAATCTATCATTGATTTATCAAACTCAATAGAGGCTTTCCATGGCATTTGCTCTGCCCTCAGGTCTTTCCCTTGTCTATATTTCTCTTACTGTGTATAATATACTAGCCTTGTTAGAGAAATCTTGGATTTCTAGAGCCCTTCTTTCTTTCAGCTTATTTTTGTACTATTGTGTCTGATTTGATTTGGGTAGTTTTGTGGATTTTGTTCATCCCCTAGTTGTCTTGTCTCTTTCCTATACCCTTTTTCTAAAGAGAACATTTCCTTGCAGGTCACAATCTGTGTCTTTTGTTCAGACCTCTCTGTGAAACACTTATGCAAGCCTATTTAGAAGGATTTTGTTCTTTTAGATCTAAGAGCTTTCATGCTAATTTAGTTAGTATATTGTATTCATTTCATTTTGGTGTATCACCTAGTAGGTAGTTTGCTTTTAGTTATTTCCCTTCAATGTTCCTTCTATCCCTTTCCCTGCAAGAATTTACTTTCCTGTTAAAAAGAAAATTAAGGTGATTATCCAAGATGAACTAGCCTAGAACCTAGAGGTCTCATCTTGGTTAGCATAGGTCCCACAACTTGGAGATGATTCCCATGTTATACTAGATTATCAAGACTATGAGAGCTTGAACAGGGTGCAAATTCTAGTGCATAACATTTCTAGCACACCTGGTAGGACTTCAAAGAAGTTCATCTTCAAAAGATTATGCCATCTCTGATATACAGATTGCATAATACAGACCTTTTAGAGGTCTTTCCATCAAGTATATCTAGCGACTCCACTGGTGAAAGGATTTAGGACATCCTTGTTTAGAGTTTATGAGAAAGATTGAAACAAGGAGCTCAAAGCTCATTGAATTCTCAGAGCTACCCCCAAAGAGAAAATATAGAGGCAGATCAACTTAGAGGACATCCCCTATAGGGAGACTATAGTCTACATCCCCTGATACTTCAGAAAGGATACTTTTTCCCTTTCATCTCAGAAGAAGAGGAAGATCTCTAACTAGGGATTTGGAAGAGGATTCAAATTTGACATCAGTTACAACTCATTTGGTTGCTACTCAACAAATTTCAGCTCCTAAAATAGCTAGACAGTTTGCCTTTGCACCTTTTAGCCAAGGGCATCTATTGAACTTCACCCAACACCATGATGTGCCCCTGGTGGCACTAAAAAGCCTACCTAATTTGACAGGTGAAGGACAAATAACAACTTTTGAACATATAAGAGATGTGACCACTATCTATAGTATACATAATATAACTCAGGAAGATGTGGCCACTAAGTTGTTAGCAGTCTCTCCCAAAGGTAACACTCTTGAATGGTTTAGAACTCTAGCTGTTAGTTCTATTAATTCATGGGATGAATTAAGGGATGCATTGAGTAAACACTTTGAAGATAAATCAGATAACTTATCCTTAGTTGAGAGGTTAACAACCATAAAGAGAGACCCTCAAGAGCACAATAGGTTTCTCAAAACATGGAATAGAATTCTAGTTTCAGTAAGGCCATCAGTTGATCATGCTTTCTTGTACTTCTTGCAAAGCTTGAATAGTCAGATCTCTATCATGATCCAATCTATGGGGGGTACCTCTCTACCTCAAGCTTTTGATATAACTGTTAGGGCTGAAAATTGTTTAATCTAGGCTGGTATGATAGCAAGGTGACCACCCATGCCCATATTTCCTAGCCTTCAGCACATTGCACCTCTACAAGTACCTCCTTTTACCCCTGTCCCCACCATATTAGCACCTTAGGCTAGTACTAGCGGTGAAGAAATAAGGGAAAGTCTCTCTCAAGAACTGCAAGAAATGAGGAATAGTCAGCAAAATAGCCAGCAAGAAATGATAAATTTTCTGCAAACTTTAACTAAAAGGTGACAAATCTAAAGAAGCATGGGGCAAGGAATTTGACCACCCTTTTAGCCACAAGGTCAAGGTCCCAACCAACAATATTAGAATCAGGGACAGTCTTATCAGTAGATTAGGTCACCATACCAAGGAGGTTATCAAGGACAAAAGAAAATTTTTAATCAAAGACCTTTTTAGCCATATAACCCAACACCCCTTAACTCTGCAAATCCAGTTAGGGATGTGGTTCTGAGTCAAAATAACATGGCTTTGGAAAATGAATGGTGCTTTCCTTGTAATCAGCCTCATAATGAGGCTACATGTTCAAATGGATGGATGAATCAGGCCCTAATGGTTCATAATGCCTCACATGCTCAATTAGAGGCCTCTTCTAGTGGATCAATTCCTCAACAAGAATCACAAAATGATGAAACTGTTCTTTTTAATTGGAAATGACCAGATTTTAATAGAGTTAATGGTGAATCTCCCATCGCTACCAACACAAGATCAAAGAGAAGATCCCAAGACATGGAGCGAACAGATTTTGGGATTAAAGCTACTACATCTGCAGAATCACTACAGTCGTATGCTCCTGAGATATTGAAGAAGGGTCCAATGGAGCCTATCATAGTAAAAGCACAACAAAGGGTACACAATGTAACACCTTTCAACATTGTAGACAACATGAAGAAGGTAAATGTTACCATGTCTATGTTGGACTCTTTGGCTATTCCAAGACAACCTAAGATTTTGAAGAAGGCTATGGGTGAAGTGATGGCTCCTAGGCCTACAAATAGTGCAATAAAGATGGTGTTGGTCAACACTGATTTAAAAGAAGAGGCTCCAAGTAGAAACTCCAAAGAAAATCCCCTGCAAGGTAGGAAATTAAAGCCACCTCCCTTTTATGTATCTTTAATTATTGGAAAATCCTTAGTACATAACTGTATGGTAGATAGTGGAGCTACTGGTACTGTAATGCCAAAAAAGGTGGCTGATCAATTAGGACTTAAGTATGAACCCTTCCAAAAGAAAGTTACAAAACTTGATGGATTCTTGGTCAATACAGTAGGTGTAGCCAAGGATACCAGTCTAATCCTCCATGTGAGTCCTAATTTCTCCATCCTACTTGATATATATATCATAGATCTCCCTGCCTTTTTTTCCATATGTTTGTCGAGGGAGTTTACAGGCAAGATAGGAAGCTATCTTTCTTCTGACTAGTCTCACATGCTTTTCCATAAAAGATATGGGACCAAGGTCACCATTAAATTTGAATCATTGGTAGCACACCATATAGAACCATATGTATCCAATATGATCAGTGCAAGTTGCCTTGCACTTGATAGCAATGACTTCCCAATTATTAGAGAAACAAATACTAAGATAGAAAATATCCCTGATATTTTGCTAGATGAACTAGAATTAGGAAAGGTTTCAGAGGCCCAAGAAAATGTTATTTGGGATGCTGGTTTGGGAAGCTATTTGATACAAGAAAGTGGATCCATAGAGCCAAACCTTCTCAAAAGGGACACTAATTCAAAAGATCAGAGCGATCAAGTTTGGGAAATTTTTTTTGATGGTACTAGAAGTAGACATGGCTCTAGTGGTGGTGCTATGCTAGTGTCCCCAAAAGGAGAAAAATACTACATAGCTTTCAGATTTAGTTTCTCCTACACTAGCAACACTGTAGAGTATGAAAGTCTAGTAAATGGACTAGAGTGGGCTAGGAAGAGAGGGGTTAAAGACCTAAAAGTTTATGGTGACAGTGAGTTAGTAGTCATCCAAGTGAGAGGGATAAGTGGAACCAAAAATGACACCATGAAAGAATACAAACATAGAGTTTGGGATGCAATTGAAGACTTTTGTGCTTTCAATATTTTTTCCATCCCTAGAAAGTTAAATCAAAATGCAAATAGATTAGTGGTTGTTGGGTCTCAATATGACATTCCTAATAGTATTTCAAAAGAAAGAGACTAGAAACACATTAAAGTAATTTTCAGACCCTTTATTCCTGATAACAATGTCAATTGGCAAGTGTTTGACAATGATGAGAAAATTCTACAGTTCTTTTTTGAAGAGGACATTTTCTCAAAGCATAACCAAGATAGACTATTGCAGAACTATGGTGACCAAATAATGTAGCTCAAGTCAAATAAGATGCCTAGAGGTCTTATCACCTTAGAAGCTATCTTCAACAAGGATGATTAGGTTAAGAAGAACAAAGATGGCCTAGTGTTTCAACAAGAACATTGTGTCAAGTTGGAGTTGGAACTGGGAAAAAGCTTACAATTTGGAAAATTAAATACTGATTTAGAAAAGTGGGCTTACACCTAGTTATTTAAGGAATTCAGTGATGTATTTGCATGGCAATATGAAGAATTCAAAGGTTTTAATCCAGCCCTCACTCAACATACCATTGAGCTAGAGCCTAACATCAAACTAGTAAGGCAAAAATAAAGGCCTGTTAATCCCAAGTTTGAGCCACTTATGCATAGAGAAGTGCTCAAATTAATAGAAAGTGGTATCATTTACCCCATTAAGCATACTAGTTGGGTTTCCAACCTTGTTCTGGTAAGGAAGAAGAATGGGGAGTTAAGGTTATGTGTTGACTTCAGGGATCTTAATAGAACTTCCTTAAAAGACTGCCATCCATTACCTTATATGGAACAAATCTTGCAATGTTTCTCTAGGTCTGAGAGATTTTCATTATTGGATAGCTATTTAGGATATAATAAGATGTTGGTTAATAAAGAGGATCAATACAAGACTGCATTCACAACCAAGTGGGGAACAATGGCATATCAAAAGATGCCCTTCAGTTTGTCAAATGTGGGTGCTACTTTTCAAAAGGCAATGGATATGGCCTTTAAAAGCCTCATGTACAAGTTTGTACTTGTCTACTTGGATGACATAACTATTTATTCCAAACATGCAGCATATCATATCAAACATCTAAGGAAAATTTTTGAAAGGTGTAGAGAATTTGGGATATCTCTTAATCCCAAGAAATGTGTGTTTGCAGTTCATGAAGGGAAATTATTAGGATATATAGTATCCAAGAAAGGAATTACATTAAACCCTAAAAGGATTGCAGCTATCTTAGCACTACCCTTGCCACATCACAAGAAAAGCCTTCAATCTTTCATAGGAAGGATTAATTTTGTTAGGCGTTTCTTGCCTAATATTGTAGATTTACTGAAGCCTTTGACAACCATTTTAAAGAAGAGTTCAGCCTTCAACTGGACTAAACAAGGGAAAGCCAATTTCCAGGCTATCAAAGAGGCCTTGATAGAAGCTCCTACTCTATTGAACCCAAACCTCAATAAGGATTTTATCCTTTATGCTTATGGAGGTCCTGACGTCATATCTGCAATGTTAATCCAAGAAAATCCAAAAGGATTGGAGCAACTTGTTGCTTTTTTCAGCAAAGGTTTAGAAGAGTATGAACAAAGATACTCTTTTGTGGAAAAACATGTACTTGCTATGGTTAAGAGCCTTAAAAAGTTCATATATCTATTGACCCATAGCAAGGTACACTTGAAAGTCACTCATCCAAGCGTCAAAGATTTTTATCTCTCTAAGGACCTAAATGAAAATAGGGCTAGTTGGATAACAAAAGTAATGGAGTATGACATTGATATCTAGACCACCAAGCTAGTTAGGGGAAGAGGTCTTTGTGAGCACCTGGTAGAGAATGAAATTTCAGAGAAGATAGAGAAAGTTGATGCATCTCTAGTTGTACACTCTACAAAGGAACCTGCTAAGGCAGTGGGTTGGTTGCCTAGCATGATTCATTACTTGAAAATAGGACAATATCCTATAGACCTAGATTCAGCAAAAATAAGGTATTATAGATTACAATCTATTCCCTTTGTGCTGGTAGATGAAGTTCTTTTTAGAAAATATCATAATGGTGCCCTTTTGAGATGCATTGATTTGGAAAAGGTAGTTGATGTCCTATTTGAATTTCATGATGGAACTTCTGGAGGTCACTTCTCTCCTAGGACTACTACTTTTAAAATCATGAGAGCCAGGTACTATTGGCCATCTATCTTCAAGGATAGTCATGATTATGTGAGAAAATGCATCAAATGTGCCATGTTTGCAGGCAAAGAAAGACTCACAGCTCTGCCCCTTCATCTAATCAGAACAGAGAAACCTTTCATGAAATAAGGCATAGATTTCATTGGCGTGATTAATCCTCCATCTAGTGCAGGCCACAAGTGGATAATCACTGCAACAGATTATTTTACTAGATGGACAGAGGCAGTTGCCTTGAAGGAAGCAAATGAAAGTGTCGTCTTGAGTTTTTATGATGATTTAGTTCATAGATTTGGCACTCCAAACTCCATAATATCAGATAATGCATTGGCACTCACAGGCCTTAAAGTCTCAAAAAGGGCAGTCATAAATGGCATTTATCTGAATACAAGCTCAAATTACTACCCCCAGGGCAATGGTTTGGTAGAATCAACTAACAAGAACTTGATTAGGATAATCAAGAAGAGCCTACAATATAACCAAAGAGATTGACACACTAAATTGAAATCTTCCTTATGATTAGATAGGATAACCCCAAAGAAGATCATTGGGAATTCTCCTTACATGTTAGTATATGGAAGAGAAGCTAAGTTGTCTATTTCTACTGAATTTCCAGCTTTGGACTTGGCCACTCAATATGTCCTATTTGAAGAAGGAGATCCCTTACAAATCAAGTATGCTCAGCTCATAGAGTTAGAGGAACTTAGAGATAAATTCATGAAAGATATGGAGTTCCATCAAATAAAAACAAAGAAATTTTTTGATAAAATAGCCTGGGTTAGAAACTTCAAAGTTGGAGATGTAGTTCTCAGATGGGATGAATTCATATAAAAACTTGGCAGACATACAAAATTTGATTCCTTCTGGGGTGGACCATTTGTTATCACAAAGTGCAAGAGATCTAATGCTTTCCAATTGTCTACTATTGAAGGAGATGCCTTGCCTATATCAGTTAATGGTTTCCACTTAAAGCCTTGTTTTGAAGCTAGTCCTTCCTTGTAAATCTTTGTAGTTATGTTTCCTTGTTTTTCTGTCTATACTTTCTAGTTTAGTCTTTCCTGCTTTCAAAGAAGTGCTCGTGCACATTTTTTCCCCTCCTAGTTTCAAATCTATCTCTCTATCAAGAAAGTTTTTGAAATGACTCCTATGCCAAATGGATTGTGTTAAGGCCACTGGTTTCCATGTCTAGCAGTTTGACATCTAGTAGAAATCACCAAAATGTTACCCAAAATTTCCTAACATATAATTTTGGCCTATTTTCACTTGCAAGGGGGATCCACAAGGTTTCATGGTTTGCACCCTTAGCCCCATGTTCTTCAATGTGTCACGATGCTCCGATTCTGATCGCATGTGCTTAATCATAGAACCTAAGGAGATATTCAAGTTTCAAGGTCTGTAGGAAAGAGCTTATGTGGCAGGGTTCCAAAATTGTCTGTGTAAAACCTCAATGTTTTCTTTTTCTTCTAATGCCTTTTTCGGCATTAACAGAAAGCTCTAGTTGTTTTTGACCTTTTTTGCCTCTTTGCAGCTAGTCTCTGATGTCAGCATTTTTATGTGTGGGCTATTTCCACCTCTAGAACCCAATTCTTCATGATAGTAGTCACTCAGTCTCTTGTTTCTAGTTGTTAGGTGCTTTTCATTCAGTGACCCAGTGTCTCCTTTAGTTGCATGTTCGCGCAACCTTGATGGTTTGTCCTTAGCCTTCGACAATTCGGTGAGCAGTTATGTTTTCCTAGCGGTCGTGGTTGTTCAACGATTAATTTGCAATCACAATCTATGATTGTTTCATGTTTGTAAAGCTTAATCCTATTCCTTGCGATCATGTGACAACTATCAATCTTCCTTGGAAAGGTGACCTGACAGGTGGGTCCAAGGAGCCAGTCATGTGGTAGTGCTAATTTTCGGTTGGCCGAAGGGTGGCAACGTGACAGCTGACAGTAGGCCCGAACTACTTAGGTGGAATGGCTATGTAGTTAGATCTATGGTTGTTGCTTGATCGCAAGGAATATTCTTTCCCTTTGCGATCATGTGACCACTGTCTGATTAAAGTTAATAACTAAGTGAGTCCGTTGTTGGGTTGCACTAGGTTGATCTAGGTCGTTCAATTTTTTAGGAAGGGAACTGATCGATGGCCATGTTTTAAAATTTGATCAGTTGGCCGTTGGAGCCCAAATTTAAACCTTTCTATGGGGTTTTCACCAACGTTTGATCTAGTGAGCCGTATGTGATAGAAGGGGTAGCTCGGATTGATGTTTTCAGGATGATTGTAGTTGAGGAAATGATGTGAAGATCTGGGAAGTTGTCCTAGTTTGATTCTTTCTTTCTTGGGTTGGTGCCACCTATGACTATTTATAATTTTAAATTCAAATAAATATGAAGATCAGATTTGAACATTCATGATGAGACCAACTTGTAGAGACAAGGTCATGGCAGTGGCGTGAGGTTTTCAACTTGCAAAGAAGTAGATGGATCAAGGCGACTCATCTACACATAGTTATGGCATTTGGAAAGACATGTAGACATATATCTGATCAACCAAGATATTTCAAGGAGGCATTTATGATCAGAAGTGATAGAGTTAGGGTTTTCTATCATTCTATGAAAATCTATGTAACCCTAAAAGTTTAACTCCAACCTGCGTGCAAAGGGAGATGTATATATTAGTTTTTTGGAGCTTTTGAGGCTCAGAGTTTACAATTGTAAAAGGGAGGTTTTTCTTTCTTAGGATTTATCTATGGCATTTGGTCTACCCTCTGACTCTTACATTTTTTAATCTTTCGTTGATTTATTAGACTCAATAGAGGCTTTTCATGGCATTTGTTCAACCCTCAGGTCTTTCCCTTGTTTGTATTTCTCTTATTGAGTATAATATACTGGCCTTGTTAGAGAAATCTTGGAGTTCCAGAGCCCTTATTTCTTTTAGCTTATTTGTGTACTATTGTGTCTAATTTGATTTGGGTATTTTTGTGGATTTTTTTCATCCCCTAGCTGTCTTGTCTCATTCCTACACCTTTTTGCTGAAGAGAACATTTGCTTGCAGGTCACAGTTCGTGTCTTTTGTTTAGACCTCTCTATGAAACACTTATGCAAGCATGTTTAGAAGAATTGTGTTCTATTAGATTTGAGAGCTTTCATGCTAATTTAGTCAGTATATTGTATTCATTTCATTTTGGTGTATCACCTAGTATGTAGTTTTCTTTCAGTTATTTCCCTTCAGTGTTCCTTCTATCCCTTTCCCTGCAAGAATTTACTTTCCTTTTAAAAAGTAAATTAAGGTGATTAGCCAAGAGGACCCAGCCTAGAACCTAGAGGTTTCATCTTGGTTAGCATAGGTCCCACAACTTGGAGATGATTCCCATGTTATTCTCAGTTATCAAGACTACGAGAGCTTGAACAAGGTGCAAAACCTAGTGCATAACAGTACACTCAAAATGTGCACTTTTCTAAGCCATTGATTCCAAGGGCATCCATGGATTGGAAACTTTGAAAAGTGACCTAGAGCTCCCTATGCATGGAGTGCAAGGGTGTTTAGAGGGCTCTCAGCTAGAGCTATTAAGCATGCAACCTTGCTAGTAAACCATGTAATGAGAGATTCAAAGAGACAAGGGCAAGAATGTTAATATCTTCAAGAATCACAATGAAAATGCAATGCAAGATATGCTAGAATGAGAATGCAAGAATGCAACTAAACTATAGAAATGAGAGTGTTACAAACCATTACTAATTAAACTATGTGAATTAAGCTAAAGCATGAAAGGAAACTAAGCTAATAATACCATGAAAACTAAGCTACAATGCAAATATGAGAGCTAAAATGAAAGAAGTTCTTCAAAAGCTCAAATCGCACCAAGAAAACTTGAAGCATAACATTAGTGTCAAAAGTTTTGGATCCTAGAATGAGAAGATAGCTCTCCTTTTAAAGATAAATGGACCATGGATATTAAGAGGCAAAAGATTTGATCAAGGGTGGAGTTTGAAAGTGGGAGAAATCCTTGTGCACAAGTCTCAACCAATGAGAAAGAAGTGTTGACTTTTGTGCCCCATGTGAGACAAAAAGGCCTTTTCTTCTTATTTATAAAATAGGAATAATGCTTTATTTGTGCAACTTAGGATAAAAGATAAGTGGGGGCTTTTTATTTAATAAAAGGGGAGGAAATTCCTTTTAATTAAATAAAGACTTAGGATAAAATGGTTAATCCATAGAATATAATCAAATAAATGATAGAATTAGGATTTGATCAAGAATAAGCAATTGATAAATTTAGCAAATAATGCTCGAGAGGGGCTAATAGTCTAGATGACCATTTTTGAGTGACTACAGACACTCCTTGCAAATGTTTCTCTCTAGTTTGTGATTAGGTGGCATGACTCTTAAATTTTGATTCTTTCTTACTTTGTCTAGGTTATCGAAATTTAGATGACCAAGCCTATTACGCCACATCCAACTCTCTTTCACTTGTCCCATGAGGTAGATATTTCCATGTTTATCATTATTTGAGATATCTTACATATTATAAACATTTCCACTAGCCTAATTTCTTGTAGCAAGTGTCCTACTTGATTTCATTTTTATCGCACATCCTTGAGCATCAAACACAACATTGTAACCATTATCATAAATTTTACTTACACTTGGTAGGCTATGTTTTAGACCTTCAACATAGTAAACATCATGTATAGGCATTTTTTAATCCATAAATATAGTTCACAATCCTTTGATCTACCTAGATGAATTATCACCAAAACTCACAATCCCTCCATCATAGGCTTCAGGGTTAGTGAATTTTACTTTGTCACCAGTCACACGCTTTGAAAAACCACTATTAATCACCCAAAAGTCCTTTTTGGCATGTAAAATTACTAGCATAAACATTGACTTATGAACACTTTTTAATTTCTTTGGTTTCCAAACTATTTTCACCTTGTTCATTTTAACATCAAATTTTCATCAAAATTAAATCTATAACTCTTGATATCGTGACCAAATTTATGACATCTATAGAATTTCATGTCATTCACCAATTTATGTGAGTATTTTCTAAAAATATTTGATCTTCTTTTAAAAGTAGCTCTGCACTCATTCATTTTATGCCCAAACTGATTACAAAAGAAGCAGTGGCCAACAAAAAAATCACGATACTTGAAAGAAACTCGTCTTCTTTCAATAGGTGATTTTTTAATTTTACTAATGCTATCATTTGCATGTTTATCAACATCTATATTTCTCATTATATCTTTGTTATCAAATTTTGAACATATTTGAGTTTGGCTGCTATTACAACTTCTTGGACCATCTTTGAACCATGATCAACATCCTTTATTAAGAATTTGTGGTCACCTTCAAACTTTGCTAACTTCTCATCATGATAACCTTTGATTCTAAATTCTTCCATTCATCTATTTTTAATTCCAACTTCTTCTTGATAACTTCCTCAACTCTTCTTCCTTCTTCAAGTTGAATTTTCAAAGTAACAGTTTTTTTTTTAGTCTTTAAGTATTCTAATCAAATTATCACTACTTTTTGTTTGACTCCATAGTGTGTTGACTAACTTCTTTAGTCTTTTGATATCCTTAAGAGAACATAGAATTTCACCTTCAAGATCAACATCTGCAAATTCATATCCACTATCTTTGTAGTACCCCACCCCTAGTTCGATTTTCTAAATGTTATGATTATTTTAGGATGATAGATTATATGTTAGAAATCATTGTTGTTTATGATTATACTAAACCCATACTTGCATGTGTATGGTTGATGTGGTTTTTTTATATTTATGTTTGATGTGCCTAATGTGGTTGAGGGATGGAGTCGTAGTTACTTGCTTGCGAGATCCACACGATCGGTCGATCCCTACCATTGTGTGTTATATATTTATATATGTATGTACATGCAGGTTTTGTATGCAAGTTTGCAGGTACCAGACATCGACTTCCCTAAATTATCAGGATAAGCATGCCCTATCGCAATATCTCAAATGGTAAGAGAGGGGAGATAACACAGGTCCAAAACCCTAACCTAGACAAGTATCAGTTTCACTACCCTACCCGGATTCGTCTAGTTGAAAGGAATTCATGGATCCCTTTTTTGTGTTTGCTTGGTTTTACTTTGTTTGGTTTTACCTCGTTTGGCTTCACTTGATTTATTTCTATTGTGGGTTATTTTATGTGATTATTAGATTAATGATTATAGTTAAAATTTGATATTAATTATTTTCCTCAGTTGATTTGTGAAAATTAATTGAACATATGGATTTAATTTTTTATTAGAAAATTAGATTTAATTATGTTTGTGTGCTTTATTAAATAATTAAATATTTAATTGCATGGTTTTATGATGCTTTAAATATTTAATCTATTTACTATGAATTTTAATTATAAACATGTGCATTATTGAAAAGCGGATTGTTCTCAAAAGATATCAACCTGTTTCAAAAAGTCAAGTTGAGTTGTGCATGAAAAGTGTTTTTAATTATTAGTTAAGATTTATTTTCAATTTTTGATTTGGAGGTGATGTGGGAGTTAGTTGTTGAGTTATCTTTAGGGTTGCATGAAATGAGGAATTGAATCTCTATTAGGGGATTTGCATTTATTTGGGAGGGGAGATATGTTTGGAGGAGAATTTTTGGGAGAGCTTGTGTACTTTGGATGTTGGAGAATTTGCCTATTGTGATTGCTTGTTGTTTTGGCTACGTTGTGTATCTGGAATTCTTGGTGTGCATTCTTTGTGGATTCAGATCTGTAGGTTGGATTCATTCTAGGAGCAATTCTGTCTATAGATCTTCCAAGAGTTTCAATTTCAATTTTAGCTTTGGATCTAAGGTAGGGTTGTATTCTTTCCTGTTAATTTCTATTTTTCATCCATTGGTTTTCATTGTTTATGCAATTTTAATTTGTCCCGATAATTAGATCTGACATTTCTACTGTTTTGGGTATTTAGAAAACCCTAGTTAAGTTGACTTTATGTTTTTATTAAAATTTAGCATAGTAATGTTATGCTGGCAAAATTTTGTTGAAAGATTCTTTATGGATTTCCTAGAAATCAATAAATTAACCCTAGACTATAGTTGGACTATATTGTTTGGTTTAATAAATTTCATTGTGTGAAGAAAATCAATTATGGAGAAAAACCCAATTCTAGTAAAAATTATGCATTCTGTAAAAAAAATTTACACATGCAAAATTAAATTCAGTCATTTAGAAAGGCAAATCTGTGGCATGATTTTGGTAGCATGTGTTGTTAAATATTACCATTTTAAAAAAAATATTACAGAGCTAAAAGTCAAAGTAGGCTTTTTTTAAAACAAATAGTCTTAAGTATATTTCATTGATTTCCGTTTTAAATTTCTAGAAACATAAAAAATATTTAAAATGATTGCATGTTCTTATACCTTTTATTAAATGTGCTTTTAAAAAATAAATAAATAAAAAAAATTAAATTTTAACTTTTGAGGGACGGGGGCCACCACACCCCCTACGCCCCCTCTACCCACGAAGGATAGGGAGTACTGCTACAACAGTACTACACAGCCGTGGGCAGTGAGCCGTTTGTGTGGGGTGCGTGGGGCCCACCCCCACTCAATGTTTTTTTTTAATTTTTATTTTTTATTTTTTTTAAAAAAAATTTTAAATTTATTAAAAGTTTTAATAAATGTTTCTTTTAGTATCTTATTTTAAATAAATAAATTTGTTTAAATTTAGTATTATAAAATGTGTTAGTTATATTTTATGTTCATTAATAAAATTGGATTAAATTTTATTAACTGCTATTTAAATTAAATAATTATTTATTTGAAACTTATTTATATTTTAATAATAGTATAAGTTTATTTATTTAATTTAAATTAAGTCTATATGTACTATTTTAGATTTTATTTTAATTTAATGAACTTTTATTACTTGATTTGATAATTGGTTTATTTTGTTCTGGTTTATACACATATATTTATATGTCAAAAAATTCTTATATGTAATTTATTTTCTAATGTTAGAATTAAAATTAAATTAGACCTAATGTTTGAATATTCAAATGCAACAGAAATATATATGTATATGTTTAATGGAATATATATTTTTATGCACAATGAAATGTACCTAGTAGTGTTACATTTGGTATTTAAATTTCAAAGGTGTTATATTTCCACTGAAATTGGGTATTTTATTTTGTTAGATCCCTAGGAAGAACTATATAGAATGTTCTTTAGTTATGGCATTATCTAAATGTTTATGTTAAGTTTATTTTAACACATTTATGTATTTCTATATGTTAAGCTTATAGATCAATTTCAGTTTACTATGATGTGAGTGTTGTATTCTTCATTCCCAAAGTGTCTTCTTTTGCATATTTAGATATCAGGCACTAGATGACCTAGGGGAAAACCAAAGGCCGGGGTATGTGTCAGTTGTTCATATTTTCAGTAGTATGTTTTGATGTGTGTGTGAGATCCGATTATACCTTGACTTGACCATAAGGGCTCATGATGCTTTGTATTTAGGTTATGGTACCTTTTTAATCATTTCTAGTTGTCATGTGTGAAACTGGATCTTGGATTACTTGGTTGTATACCTGATTTATCCATGTGAGATCTCTAAGCCTAGGGTAGTTTTCCTAGATATGTAGTAGGAGGTGGCTTGCAATAAGTGTCAGGGCCCACAAGTCACTGTCAGGATCACTTATTGTAAGTATTTATAATTAAGTGATAATTTAATATAACATTGAGAGATATTAAAATGAACCTAATAAGATATCCTTCCTCACCAAGGCGTTAGTGCTAGTACAAACCAAGATGGAGGATGAGATGATGCTTGTCACCTTTTAAGGTGTGTGTCTGGCATAGTTAATGGCTTTGTCTGTACGAGAGGTCATTGATACTGTGTATGGTCACTTGGGTGTCAGGATCCAGAGAGATTATCGAGATAAAAATCAAGGGTTAGACGTACATGATGACACCTTCCTATGCATAGTCTAGTTATCCTACATGTGTTGGTTGCCTTTAGATTAGTGAGCCTTACCTTTCACTATCTTTTGATCACCTTGAGTTAGAGAGCTTTCAGGATGCTTTCCTTAGCTTGTTCTATTTGATGTTTGTTATCCGAGTGGGATTTGTTGTTACCTCCTCAGCATGGTGGGAGTGGACCATTTAGGCTCACAAGGTCGGGTGGTAGTGATTCTTTTACCATTTGAGACTCCGACATTCATGTACTAGTGCTGGATGACCCCTGTGGTAGTTGTTCCTTCTTGATCTTCATTGATGGATTTATGATTTTCTTCTTCTTCTCTGTGATCATATATCTTTGTATTAGATCTTGAGAGATATCATGTGTACTTCTTTTTGGTTATTGTATTACATACCTTGTGACATGTGCAGTGGATGTAGATTTATGGATACCTTATGGTACCAGTTGTATTTATGTTATCTTGTATGTGATGTTGCTTTTATCTTTCATTTGTTTATATGAGTTATAGAATTATGCCTAATCTAAATTAATTAATTAATGTTAATGTAATCTTCCACGAGGAACCCTTGAAAGTTGTAACTTATGTTGGTTGTTTGTATTAATGTGAGTAAATGGTAATTGCTTCCATATTGATGTTAATATAATATGTTAACTTTTTAAAAAAAATTATTCTGCAAACTTAGTTGCATGTTTAGGTTAATTTCTCCTAGGTTCCCTGGATGGGCATTACAATTTGTATCAGAGCACCAAGTTCTACACTAAGAACTCTAGGAATTTGTGTGCCCATTAGATGTCTAAACTATTAAAACTTGAAACCAAACATAGACATATAACTCTTTTATGTTTGAGAACCATTAAATTACAACTAAACATTTATGTTTTGTTTTCTCTTAAATGTCTTTGAGATATCACTTTGTCTAGTGTTCTAGGTGTTTTGACTGTCTACTATGTTTGGGTACCTTTGGATGTCATGAAGTGATTACTCCTTTGAGTGTGGCTACCACTAGTCACCTTGTTATGTGGATATTTTATGATTGATAATTTATTTTGGTTGATTGATGAATTGTTCGTGATGTGTGGAGGCTAGCATTCAAATTTTGAACTTTATTATGATTGGATTAGTCACCTAACTCTCTTTTTGTTATCTATTTTGAGATGCTAGTCACACTTAATTTATTGTTGAAACTGAGCTCTTATGATTTAATCTTGGACTTGTAATTCCCCCACTTGGGTTTGTCCTTTTTAAACTTTATGTTGGCTATTCTGAATATTTGGTATTGTTGGCCCTATTATGTGATAAGTGTTGTTTCTACCATGTCCATCATGAACCCCTGATAGTATGTATAAGGGAGAACATCACAAGGATGGTACTATGTTTGCTATGTGAAAATAGAATCATTGTATATCATATATGTTTGCATAAGTTTTGCATTAACTAGGTTTTCATGAACTTCCTAACTTATTATTTGATGAAGATATGAATGTGTTTTTTATGCAATTGATTCTAGATGTTTTCTATAATGATGAATGAATAAAGGTTTACATTTATTTTTAGAATTGTTAATGAATGATCAATCAATGTGAATTTCAATTATTCTTAATCAGAATTGTATTGTCCTTAATGACTGTATATCATGTTCTTATTTTATGGCTTATTTTCAGATGTTGTGCTTTGTTTTTAGTAAATGCTTCGTGCTTAAGGGATATATATCCTTATCTATTTGTAGGCTTCAAGGAGTAAACCTAATCCTATGGGGGGTGGATGTAGTACCTTGACCCTAGTCTGATTTTATAAATGTTATGATTATTTTAGGATGATAGATTATATGTTAGGAAATCATTGATGTTTATGATTTTACTGATCCCATACTTGCATGTGTATGGTTGATGTGTTTGTTTTATATTTTTGTTTGACGTGCCTGATGTAGTTGAGGGATGGAGTCATAGTTACTTGCTTGTGAGATCCATACGATTGACCAATCCCTGCTATTGTCTATTATATATTTATATATGTATGTGCATGTGGCTTTTGTATGTAGGTTTGTACATACCGGTCATCGACTTTCTTTAATTGTCAGGATGAGCGTGCCTTATCGTAATATCTCAAATGGTAAGAGAGGGGAGCTAAAACAAGTCCAAAACCCTAACCTAAGCCCATTTGTCCTAGGATTGGACAAGTATCAGTTTGACTACCCTACGGATTCATCTAGTTGACAGGAATTCATAGATCCCTTTCTGGTGTTTGCTTGGTTTTACTTTATTTGGTTTTACATTGTTTGGCTTCACTTGATTTATTTCTATTGTGGGTGATTTTATGTGATTATTAGATTAATGATTATTGTTGAAATTTGATATTAATTATGTTCCTAATTTTATTTGTGAAAATTAATCTAAAGTCAATTAATTAAACATATGAATTTAATTGTTTATTGGAAAATTACATTTAATTATGCTTGTGTGCTTTATTAAATAATTAAATATTTAATTGCATGGTTTTAGGATGCTTTAAATATTTAATCTATTTAATATAAATTTTAATTATAAACATGTGCATTATTGAAAAGTGAATTGTTCTCAAAAGTTATCAACATGTTTCAAAAAGTCAAGTTGATTTATGCATGAAAAGTGTTTTTTATTATTAATTAAGATTTATTTTCAATTTCTGATTTAGAGTTGATGTGGGAGTTAGCTATTGAGTTATCTTTAGGGTTGTATGAAATGGGGAATTGAATCTCTATTAGGGTATTTGCATTCATTTGGGAGGGGAGACGGGTTTGGAGGAGAATTTTTGAGAGAGCTTGTGTGCTTTGGATGTTGGAGAATTTTCCTGTTGTGATTGCTTATTATTTTGGCTACGTTGTGCATCTGAAATTCTTGGTGTGCGTTCTTCGTGGATTCAGATCTGCAGGTTGGATTCATTCTAGGAGCAATTCTGTCTACAGATCTTCGAAGACTTTCAATTTCAATTTTAGCTTTGGATCTAAGGTAGGGTTGTATTCTTGCCTGTTAATTTCTATTTTGCATCCATTAGTTTTTCATTGTTTATGCAATTTTAATTTGTCCCAATAGTTAGATGTGGCATTTCTACTATTTTGGGTATTTAGAAAACCCTAGTTAAGTTGACTTTATATTTTTATTAAAATTTAGCATAGTAATGTTATGCTTGCAAAATTTCGTTGCAAGATTCTTTATGGATTTCCTAGAAATCAATAAATTAACCCTAGACTATAGTTGGACTATACTGTTCGGTTTAATAAATTTCATTTTGTGAAGAAAATCAATTATGGAGAAAACCCCAATTCTGGTAAAAATTATGCATTCCATAAAAAAATTTTTACATAAGCAAAATTAAATTCAATGATTTAGAAAGGCCAAATTTGTGGCATGATTTTGGTAGCATCTGTTGTTAAATATTACCCTTTTTAAAAAAAATTGTATTGTTAAAAGTCAAAGTAGGCTTTTAAAAAAAATGGTCTTAAGTATATTTCATTGATTTCCGTTTCAGATTTATTTTAAAAAAATATATTTAAAATGATTGCATGTTCTTATACCTTTTTTTAAATGTGCTTTGTTTTTTTATTTAAAATAAATATATTAAAAAAATAAAATTATAAATTTTGAGGGAAGGCAGCCACCACACCCCCTACGCCCTCCCCCTCCCCCCCCCCCCCCCCGTCTACCCATGCAGGGCAAGGAGTACTACTACTACAACAATACTGCAAAACCATGGGGAGTGAGCCGTGAGTGTGGGGTGCGCGAGGCCGACCCCCACTCAATGATTTTTTTTTTTTGTTAAATAATTTTTTTTCTTTAAAATTTTTAATTTATTAAAAGTTTTAATAAATGTTTTTTTCAGTATCTTATTTTAAATAAATAAATTTGTTTAAATTTAGTATTATAAAATGTGTTAGTTATATTTTATTTTCATTAATAAAATTGGATTAAATTTTATTAATTGTTATTTAAATTAAATAATTATTTATTTAAAAATTATTTATATTTTAATTATAGTATAAGTTTATTTGTTTAATTTAATTTAAATCTATATGTACTATTTTAGATTTTATTTTAATTTAATAAACTTTTATTACTTGATTTGATAGTTGATTTATTTTGTTATGGTTTATACACATATATTTATATGTCAAAAAATGCTTATATGTAATTTAGAATTAGAATTAAATTAGACCTAATGTTTGAATATTCAAATGCAACAGAAATATATATGTATATGTTTAATAGAATATATATTTTTATGCGCAATGAAACGTACCTAGTAGTGTTACATTTGGTATTTGAATTTCAAAGGTGTTATGTTTCCACTGAAATTGGGTATTTTATTTTGTTAGATGCCTAGGAAGAACTATAGGGAATGTTCTTTAGTTATGGCATTATCTAAATGTTTATGTTAAGTTTCTTTTAACAGATTTATGCATTTCTATATGTGAATTCAATTATGAACATTATGGAATTTAAAAGCTTATAGATCAATTTCAGTTTACTATGATGTGAGTGTTGTATTCTTTGTTCCGAAAGTGTCTTCTTGTGCATATTATGATATCGGGCACTAGATGACCTAGAGGAAAAATAGAGGTAGGGTTATGTGTCAGTTGTTCATGTTTTCAGTAGTATGTTTTGATGTGTATGTGAGATCCGATTATACCCTGACATGACCATATGGGCTCATGTTGCTTTGTATTTTGGTTATGGTACCTTTGTAATCATTTCTAATTCTTGTGTGTGAAATTGGATCTGGGATTACCTGGTTGTATACCTAATTTTATCTATGTGAGATCTGTGAGCCTAGGGTAGTTTACCTAGATATATAGTAGGAGGTGGCTTGCAATAAGTGTCGGGGCCCACAAGTGGCTGCCACGATCACTTATTGTAAGTATTTATAATCAAGTGATAACTTAATATAACATTGAGAGATATTAAAATGAACCTAATAAGATATGCTTCCTCACCCAAGTGTTAGTGCTAGTACAGACTAAGATGGAGGATGAGATGATGCTTGTCTCCTTTTAAGGTGTGTGTTTGGCATAGTTAATGGCATCATCTATATGAGAGGTCATTGATACCATGTATGGTCACTTGTGTTATCTCTATTAAGTATTAAAGGTTGTCATTAGTATCAAAGGTTATTAAAGATATCAGTCCGTCACTTATATTAAGCCAGTTGGTAAAAGAAAGCTTCATAAGGCAACCGATTTACTCTTCACACTGAGCACATAACAACTTTACCGAGCATCAGATACCAAAATCGAGTGATAGTAAATACTGAGCAACAGTATATTCACTATGCAGTTTATACAGTGTTTATCGAGTATCACAGGAAATGGCATAAGAATCAGGAATGGCACATTCTTCTATGCAAACGGTTACAACATATCAAAAAATATTTTACCAAGATCGAGGATAATTTATTGTTGAGATATTCATTAAATCTAATGAAGATCTATTGTAATAGTTTGATCTAGGTTATTTTTTTACACCATAGATCTTAGGGTTTTGTCTAAGATTTGTAAACCTAATTTTGTTAAGTGACATAAACAAGTATGCTATATAATTGTATGTTTGCATCATTTTTGGTGTGAACTGATGTATGAATGAAGAGGCACTTAAAGCTTTAGACAACCTTCAAGATTATAAGTTGATAGACAGAGCATAACAGTTATCAAGGATATTCAGATTAAGCAGAATCAGGGCAGGCCAACCAAGTAGTTCAAAGAAGAGATTGATCATAGTAAAGGTGATATTTTATCAGTACTTTATTGATCTATATCAGATAATTAAGTTTCCATTAGCAGATAGTTTCCTATTCTTTTCTAACAATTGTAATAGAGCTTTGTAAAATCTATTAACAGAGTAGACTTAACAATCTTTTGTAAATCTCTTAACCGAATGCACACTTCATTAGTGTTGCTAAAATCCTATAACTATGTAGATCTAGTTGATCTGATATGTTACTCCTAATAGGGTAAGATCACCAGAAGTGATCAAAACTTGTAGCCCTAACATGCAAACCTTTTCTATCTGCAGTAGTGAATAATTTGTGGGCGTCATCCCCACTACAGTTTTTACCTTCTAACAAGGGTTTTTGCGTTACCAAAATACTTGTGTTATGGATTGATTTATTGTTGATTTCATGTTTTTTACTTTCACAAGTTGTATGGATGAATGATACATGCATTAGATGTTGGAAATATTCAAGACTAGCCAAGTTACTGAGAGGCGAGGGGTGAATCAGTAACTTCAAAACTTTTTACAAATTTAAGATCTTAACCATATTTCAAATAACATTTAGGTCAATAAGCTAACTTCATTCATGAGTAACAGAAAGAATAAAACATTCATAACACAGAGATTTGGTGACCCAGAAACCTTCCAAATAGAAGGTAAAACTGGGGTGGGGATAATACCCACAAAACTTCAATACTGCAGTATAAAGTTTGTCGGTTAAGGCTTACAATGATCACTTTTGATGATCTGCCCTATTAGGAGCAATAAGGACTTCTAGGTCCACCTTGTTAGAGGATTTACAAACATACAATGAAGTATGCACTCGGTTAAGAGATTTTACAAAGACTGTTAAGTCTACCCGGTTAAAGGATTTTAAGCTGATTCACCTGTTAGGATGAAATAGTAGATCTCTTACTTGCAACTGTACTTGCTAATTGAGATTCTTTGATGTACTGATCACCTTCTATGATGGATATATCTCTACTGCTCCTTATACTATTGTAGCCCTTTGTAATTTGCTTATCGCTACCTTTCTTCTCTTTTTCACACTTTTTGCTTCTTCACACGTTGGATATGATACAAAAAATTGTTTATATATCAATCCAAAACAATTACAAAATAATTACAAAGTCAGCTCTTAAACAAGCTAACACAAATATTACTAAGTCAGCCCAAATATAGTTACACGGTTACTACAAACTAACTCGGTGACTTTCTAATACTCAGCATCCACTGCGTTACTCGGCATCATCATGCTCTTGGTAGAAGTGGAGGCTCGGTCCATACTAACCACTTGGTAGAAACTGAATTCCCTATTTACCATGTTGGCACTCGGTAAACACTGCTCATCTCATCACTCGGTAATGATAACTTGGTAAGCACTGTGAAGCTCGGTCTGCTCGGTAAACACTGTTCTATTGCTCGGTAAACACTGTCATGTCTGCTCGGTAAGCACTGTTCTGCTACTTGGTAAACATTGTCCTATCTTCTTGGTAAACACATAGAGTCTAAATAAGTGTTGTCACTAATGAAAAACATAATGCCAACAATCTCCCCCTTTGGCATTAGTGACAAAAACACTTATTGTCCAAAAAAAATCATGCTGAATCTATTTTTGATTTTTCAAAAAATTATCTTTGTCATACTGTTGTATATACATTTCATGTCTCCCCCATATAGTATATATACAAATATCTTATTTCACCTCGTACTCATATTTCCTATTTCTCTCATATACTTTATCCCCCTTTCATATCTCACATAGCTTATATACTTTCTCCCCCTTTTTGACAATAATGCCAAAGGTGTATATACAAATATTTTACATAGAGATACCAAAATGTGAGAGAAAATCAAAATGTACCTTTCCAATTAGTGCCAGAGTTGTATCCCAATTCTCTTGCAGAATTTTTAATGTATGGAGTGCAACTTGGACTTCTGCAGAGAGTTCAATCATGTGATCCGCAATTGAAAATTGATTGTCATGGATTAATGTTTTTGAGTGTGCAATATGATTCTACATTGTATCCATGATGGGAAGGATCATGTTCTGAATATCTATTAATGTTGACCTGATCCTTGCATCTTCTCTCAATAACTCTGACTGCTTATCAAATAGGAATCTGACTGTCATATGATGTGCAGAGCTTGAACTAGGTTCAAGTTGTAGCTTCTGCACACTGATCTTTAGATCCTCATCAATCTTATTTATTTTGTCTTTAATCTCCTTTGAGAACTTAGCAACATTACATACTTTGACAAAAAATGATGTTACCTTGGAATAGGAGGACTCAATGCTAGTCAAAACTAAAGATAACCCTACCTGATTGATAGCTATTTGCTGAGCAATGTGCTCAAGTAGTTTATTATCAAACTTCTTCTCAGCCTTCTCAAGAAACTTATCTGATCTAGAGGAATCCTCATTGAACTTGTTTACTGCCTCTGCCAACTGTAACAAAATGTGTTGAGAGGAATCAACTTCAACACCTATTGCTTTTGTCAAAATATTCTTGGCATCCTCAATGATCTTATATTCCTTATCTCTTTCTTCTTTTAGTTTCTTCTGCTTTGCTTTCTTCTGGAGGAGTTCACCAACTGTTTGCATTTGGTCTACTGAAAGATTTGCAAAATCTAATTGTGGAATTTCTATCTCCTCATCTAAATCTATATCTTCTACTACACTCCTACTCAAAAATTTTGTACTCGGTTGAGTCTTTATACTTAATGCCTTTGTAGTAGAAATTATTGTAGACACAGTAGGACTTGCAGTGAAAAATGATAAACTTCCGACTGATGGAATGCTAACTGGAATACTTGATAAACCAAAAATTGAAGTATTTACAACTGTAGAATCTGAAGTACTTACTGAGGTATCCAAAACTGAAGTACTTGTTGAAAAACTCAAAACTAAAGAAGGTACTGAAGATGATGCTGGAGACTACAACTCGATGGAAGGAGACTGAAGCTCGATAGATGAAGTGGTAGCCACTTTTGTCATTGATACATTGAGCTATGCAAGTGATGATTGGACATTTGATGCATCTGCAGGTGTTGTCACAATCACACTTGAAGTTATCTCCAGGCTGGATGTAGCAATTTTTACTGGAGAGTGAGGAAGTGAGGCAATCACCTCTGCAGCTATCCAAATTGGATCATCTTCCTCAACATTCTTCTTAGCTTCCTTAGTAGCTTCTTCCTCTGCTTCTTCTATCTCAACATTATCAATCTCAACTGCTTCTTCTTCTTCATCACTGTCATCTTCAATAGCTTTAATTACCACAGTTTCAGTACTCAGTTTGTGAAGATGATAGATGTTTTTCCAAGTAGATTCTGCACTTTTCACAACTGACTCTATATCCTTGATCAAAATAAAACAACTGCTGAATTTTAGTGTCATCTTGCGCTCATTTTCTATCAATGCCTTATTTATTTAAGCATTTTTCAAACTTGGCATCAATTGTCTTAAGGTTTGAGTATATATGTCCTTGACAGTTTGCCTTGCATTGGACCATCTCATCTTGACTTGGTTTAATAAAACTCCTAGGATTTGAGAAGCTGTTTCTTCAGGTGAGTATTTCCATTTTCCCATTTTCTCAATAACAACATCTTCAATTTCCTGCTGCTCTGCCTCTGATCTTGTTTCATATTTGAGAGATTTGAAATTTGCAATATCATCATTGACTTTACTATATCATCATTGGCTTTACTTTCCTTGCCCCTTGATCTTTTCCTTGTGAATACTACAGTAGATTGTTTTGGTGCCTTAGTGATTGTCACCTTCCCTTTCTTCTTCATAGGTACTTGTTCTTCTTCACTCTCATTCTTTTCTTCTTCTTCTTCAATGTCCTCTCCTTTTCCCTCGGTTAACATTAGAGGTGTGCTGGATTGCATCTTGGCCATCCTCTTTCTGCCTTTGTTAACCGCTTGTGGAAGCTTTATGCTTAGCTCAATTCTTACCTTAGCTTCATCATATGTTCCAAAGTATGGAGCCTTTGGATCAATAGGTTGATTTACTAGGGCTTCAATTATATCCTTTGTCTCATCAATGTTTACCTCATAAGGAAGAGGTTTCACCCATACAATCCTAGGCCTTACTGCCTGAATGTATAGTCTATCACAATCAACCATGAAACAAATATCATCTTTATAATCTTCCACCAACTTTTGTGGAATCCAAAATTTGTAATTCATCTTTTCTTTAAAAGATTCAAAATAGTTATCCATTATTCTTGCAAAATTCTCACCCATTTCTGCAATGTACTCATTTATCTGATAAAGAATAGGCACATCCTTTCTCCATTTTACCGTGCCTTTTGATGTGAAAAACTTTTGAGTATAGAAAAATAAACAAACCAACAGCGAGCCAAACTTACATGGATTGTTCTTTGAGGTTTGGATGCTCTCCATATTCTTGTTGAACTATTTCAACAATAAATCTGCTAGGTCAAATGACAGATTGTTCTTCACAATTTTATAAGCTAAGTCAACTGCTTCACATGGAACACTATTCTATCGACTTGAACTATATATCTTGTGAGCTATGACATATGTGCCAAATTTTAGTTCTGCATCAGTAAAACTATTTATTCTCATACCTCTACCATCCCATTCGGCTAGGGTTTTCTTTTCTAGCTCTACCCGACCTAGGGTTTTTGTAGATTTAGCCTTGGCAAGCATGGGAAGACCAGTGACTCGATGAATCATCTTCTCTGTTATTTCCATTGGTTGCTCAAGCCAAATTTTACCTTCATGTACTCAGCTTAGGATATATCTAATCCATTTTATCTGGAAACTCTGAGGCAAGTGGGTGATATGTGTCAAACCCTTATCTTCCAAATGTTTATGTTCTGGTTTGAGAACACCATCAACACACAGTTCATCATGAACAACATCTATCTCTAGGGTTCCAAGCTCTTGAATTGTACCTTTAAAGTGATTGCGAATGTCATTTACAAGAAGTACCTTTGGAGAAATCTATGATTGAGCTCCACTCAGCTCTAGGGTTTCTGCAATCGCGGGCATGAGTTTGAAATCTGGCACTTTCCATTCTCCTTGAACTAACATTTCCAAACCTTTCTTTACTTTTGTGCTGGATGATGCCATGGTAGCTCGGTAGAAAATTCTTCAAAAAATTTATGCTGCAAAATTTTGCTTCAAATTGCTTGATCGCACTAGAAATTTTTCTACTCAATATGCTGATATTCGCCATGAAGAATGAACTTGATTTCATGCTTTTTGTTAAAATTTTGTCATTAATGCTCCATAGGAATTAGGGTATTGAACTTGACAGACTGTCATCCACTATGCATTAATTGCTTGGTGAAGATTTCACAACTTGGAGAACATACGAATTCATACTGCTCCGACCTTACTCAGTAACCATATGAAATTAGGTTACTCCCGACCTTGCTCAGTGGTAACTAATACCGACCTTCTTGTGATCCTACTGTATCTTGCATACTGATTTGGATCTTTCTTCCTTTCAATTCTGGAACTGTTTGGAATATGTCTATGAAGATACAGTTCCAGTGCTTTCTTGGAGACTTAGTTAGAATTGATAGAGCCACTCTCTTCATGAGTGACTTTATTACTTGGACTGGTTTGCTCAGTAGGTTTAGGAATCCACTGTTGTCTCATCTGCTTCCTGATGCTATTTTCTTTTGCTTTCTTTTCATCTTCAACTTTGCCTAAATTCATGCAATTTTTAGCTATGTGACAAAGCTTAGTGCATTTATAACATCTTATGGTGGTTTCTCTTTTTCTCAAGTGATGCCTTACACAATTCATGCCAATGTGTGGACATATTCTCCACAGTAATGACACCTACACCAAGTGTTGTAATCCTAACCAAATATTGCTTTCACAATTTGTTCTACTGGATTGGGTGTTTTAGTTCTGGATTTTGATGCCTTGTGACCTTGTTTGTTACATTTGTGACATTTTCCTTTAAATCTTGGTTTCTCCTTGCATTCATTTTCTTTATGACCATGCTGATTGAAATTGTAGCATTTTCCATTGAATTTTTCTTTTCCATTGCTCCAACATTTGTTTGAAGTATGACCAATTTTTCCACAGTGATTACAAGTGGGTTTCTGATTCTTTTGAGTACCTTGTTTGGAGGATTCACCTTCCTCTTTGTATCCAAGTCCTGTTTTTCCTTTTTTCTTATGAAGGTTTCATTCATACACCTGATTCATATCTTCTTGAGATTTTAACATTCTCTCATTGATTTTCCTTTCAATGTCTAGGTCATTCATCAATCTTAAATTGATTTTCTTTTTAGATCTCAGCTCCTCTCTTATATTTTCATTTTCTGATCTCAGAGTCAAGATTTCTTCATTTGCATTGGAGACTTGAACAATAAAGTTTTCTAGCTAAAGAGTTTGATTCTAGATTTCATTGTTCTTTCCATCTATTTCATCTTTCATCTTGTTTCTTTGTTCTAAGATTTCACAGAATCTTGTTGACTGAATTTCCTATTCTCTTTTCAATTTTCTTACTTCTTCTTGCAGAGATCCATTCTTTTCTAGAAGTTCTTTGATTGCATTGCTTGCTTCATCTAAGCTGCTTGAAGGGAAAAAGTCTTCAATCTTTTCTTCAACATACTGGTGGTCATTCATCTGATTTGCAAGTTCCTTCCTTCTTTTTAGGGATTGGGAAAGATGCTCTTTTTTTTCCTTGAGTTGAGTTATGGCCATTTCCAAATCTAGCTTTTCATTCTCAATTACTTTGTTACATTTGAATATCTCCATTGTCCTGAATCTTTTCTCAAGCTATCAAACTTTTTCATGAGAACCAAAAATCTCTAATACTAATTGTTGGAAATATTCAAGACTAGCCAAGTTATTGAGAGGGGAGGCGTGAATTAGTAACTTCAAAACTTTTTACAAATTTTAGATCTTAACCATATTCCAAAGAACATTTAGATCAATAAGCTAACTGCATGCAGGAGTAACAGAAAGAATAAAACATTCATAACACAGAGATTTGGTGACCCAAAAACCTTCCAAATAGAAAGTAAAACTGGGGTGGGGATGATACCCACAAAACTTCAATACTACAGTATAAAGTTTGCCGGTTAAGGCTTACAATGATCACTTATGATGATCTACCCTGTTAGGAGCAATAAGGACTGCTAGGTCCATCTTGTTAGAGTATTTACAAACATATAATGAATTATGCACTCGGTTAAGAGATTTTACAAAGACTATCAAGCCTAATTGATTAAAAGATTTTAAGTTAATTCACCTATTAGGATGAAACAGTAGATCTCTTACTTGCAACTGTACTTGCTGATTGAGATTCTTTGATGTACTGATCACCTTCTATGATGGATATATCTCTGCTGCTCCTTATACTACTGTAGCCCTTTGTAATTTGCTTATCTCTGCCTTTCTTCTCTTTTTCACACTTTTCACTTCTTCACACCTTGGATATGATACAAAACATTATTTATATATCAGTCCAAAATAATTACAAAATAATTACAAAGTCGGGTCTTAAACAAGATAACACAAATATTACTGAGTCAGCCCAAATATAGTTACATGGTTACTAAAAACTAACTTGGTGACTTTCTGATACTCGACATCCACTATGTTACTCGACATCATCATGCTCTCGGTAGAAGTGGAGGCTCGGTCCATACTAACCACTCAGTTGTAGCTTCGAACTCAGTATATACTGGAGACTCGATAGATATAGTGTCACTCGGTATAAACTAAATTCCCTATTTACCATGCTGGCACTTGGTAAACACTACTCATCTCATCACTTGGTAATGATAACTCAGTAAGCACTGTGAAACTTGGTCTGCTCGGTAAACACTGTTCTGCTGCTCGGTAAACACTGTCATGTCTTCTCGGTAAACACTGTTCTGCTGCTCGATAAACACTATCCTATCTGCTTAGTAAACACATAGAGTCTGAATAAGTGTTGTCACTAATGACAAACATACTTAATGCCAACATTAGATTCAAGTTATCTTGCAAGGTTACTATTGTTTACTATTATAGATCTGAAAGGTTTACAAGTTTAAGTTTTTGTGGGCACTGGTTCACCCCTCCCCTCTAAGTACCCTATCTCTCCTAATTCTAACAATTGGTATCAGAGCGTAGTTCTCTTATTTGATAGTTTAACCACTGAATGGTAAAGATCTAAGTCATGGAGAGATATAAGTTAGATAAAACTATTAAAAATTAGAAGATTCAGATGCAGATGTTTGTTGAATAGTACAAGCAAGCCAAGGAAGGACTAAAGAAACTACTGGTTGAAAGGAAGAACCTAACTATTCTGCAAAATGAGATCAGTTATCTTGAAGAACCTATTGATGATATTGTATCATCTTAAAATAGAAGTACTTCCATGTTAAGAGTGTTTAGCCCTTCAAGTAAGTGGTTTGGTGTCATGTTAAGCACCTTGATTTGGGTCTTTGCATGTATTTGGCTTTCCCCCAGTTTCCACTTCTTCTCCGCACTTGATTTCTTCATTCTAGCTAAAATTAGGGTTAAGGTCTTAAGGACTTTCCTAATTTTTCCTCTTCCATGGCTCTATTTTCTAGGTAGGATTTAGAAATGAGACCTCCTAGTCCTTTATCACATCTAACAGAGGATTTTCTATCTGTTCCTGACACTGGGTCCTATTTGATATCAATTTCTAAGTTTTTTGCATCTCTTGGAACCTTTGCTGCAAATCCTAACAAAGTTAGGGTTTGAGTTCAAAGTCAACCTTGACCCTGACTAGGTCAGGGTTGACCTCGAACCTGACTAGGTTAGGGTTGACCTTAACCTTGACCTCTTCTCACTAGGTTTTCAAATTGTCAATTCCCACTAATTTGGCTTTTAGGAAAGTTATTTCTCCACCTCTGAGTCGGCTGTTTCAAGCTCTGAAATGGTAAATCCTTTAATTATATTTAATCAAGGTATATTTTCTAAAGGTGAGGACTTAATTGGGATTTAATTCTTTAAGGTGGCCCATCTAGAGGAGTGTGCCCTAGATCACTATAAAAGGAGGCCTTCCTCTCTTATTTTCACATCACTACAACATCCATTATTCATATCTCATCTCAAGAAATCAAGCTCTCAAGTGTTCAAGTGCAAGCAAGTCTTCAAGCATTCAAGTGTTCAAGCATTCATCCATCAAGGAGTTCCATTGTTAGCTATTGAAGGATTCAATCTCCTTGGAGCCCCCTTGAAGATCCATCCTTCTCCATTCATTCAAACCTTCTCATATGCAAAGATCAAATCAAGATTGGTGTTGAAGATCAAAATACCATTGATTGGAGACAACCTACATTCATTGAAGCATTCCTACTTGTGGATTTGAGGATTTGAATCCTCTACAAGGACTTCAACATAAGCGAGGTGATTTGTTTCAATTACTTTGTTTATGCACAATATATTTCAATTCAAGGTTAATTCTTAAATTGGGGTTTGACCAAGGCAAACCCCCCATACAACCAAAAACCTCCATTTTCTTGCAGGTACAAGTGTGAAATCTCAAATCTGAGAATGAATTTGGATACCCTTTTTAGCAATCTTTTAGGATCTATGAACAGAATTGGAATTGGACTTAAAATAAATAATGTGGTCTTTGACCTTTTAAAAGGTCAAAGTTGACTTGTGTGAATTTGGAGAAAAGATTTATGGGTTTTGTTCACCTCAACATTTCCAGTCCAGAACAAGTGACAGAATCTTTAGAAAGTTCATACAGAAACTAGAATTTAGCATTTTCCAGATCTGCCCTAATTCAAGGTTAGTATTTGCACTTCAATTATTTTAGATTTCAAGCTTAATCCAACTATAGGGAAATAAAGGGTTTCTCTCTCTCTTTCACATTCTTCATAGATTGATTCGATTGTGTATTAACCTTTTGGTTGATCAAATTGGATCTCTCCTTTGGGAATTTGGATTTAGGAGTGAATCTCACATTTTCCCCACATACTTACACAAATAGAGGTGATTACAAATTACCTTTATTTAGATATATTTGATCATATCAGATCTAGTTCAGGGAGTGTTTCTAATGGATCTGAAAGCATGATCTCTGATTTATCTGAAAAGAATCAGCACTTAACCAAACAAGTGAAAGAACTACAAATCGGTCAAGAATCTTAGATGTTGAGAATGGTGGAAATAATGAACAATGCTAGACATATTGAACATGAAAGGAATCTGGCTATTGAATACCAAAGATTGACAACTAAACAACTACAAGCTAAAGAGAGTGAAATATAGAGACTTACCGATCGTTACTTTCAAATGTCTAATCATATGATGACTATGAATCAAGAAGTCAACCGAGTGAATGGAGAATTATCTATAAGACTTGAAGATGTTGCAATACTCAAAGAAGAAAATGAAAAATTGAGAAATGAGATAAAGACACAAAAGAAACATAATGAGATGATGAAATTAGTTGAAGATAACTCTAAGAAGATTGATGACTTTCTAGTTAATCAAAGAAGATTTGGGAGAAAAGCTTGATTAGGCTATACCAGTGAAGGAGAGTCATCATAGAAAGTTGAAAAAGTCAACAACAATCAAAATTAGAGACCTAAAGTGTTGACATGTTATCACTGTGGAAAACTAGGACATACTTCTAATGTTTGTAGAAGTAGAGCACAAGGTAAACCTCCTGCCACTCCTAAGTTTAATCGATATTGTTACTATTGTGGAAAGTATGGTCATCAAGCTTATGAGTGTAGAGCTAGACTGAATGATAATGCTAACAATACTAGTGTGGAGAAACTATGCTATACTTGTAATAAACACGGACACACTACATGAGAGTGTAAGGCTAAGATGAAGCAAGTATGGACTCCTAAGAAGTAAACACAATGCAAGCCTTATCAACCAAAGAGACAAGGTAACTCTTATGTTTGGGATTATAACAGATGGGATAACTATATTTCATGTGGTAGATATGGGCACATTGTAGCAAATTTTAATAGGAAAAGATGGACTGGACAATCAAGAAGCTAGACAAGCACTGGAATGGCAGGTTTGCATTGTCATAAAGTTGGTCATTTAAGAAAAGACTGTAGAGACTAAGCACCAGAGGAAAATCATGTATTTGAGAGTGGAAACACTACAGCAGATATCATGAAAATCAGGAACACTATATGGAGAAAAACATCTAATGAGAATGCTAAATCAAGCAATGTTATCGGTGAAACCTCGTCCACTGGATTGGGTGACATCGATACCTCCACTTAAGATGATATAGGTATGTATGGGACTGACATTTCAAATGAGCACATTTTACATACAATTCCTTATATATGATGAGAAAATACCAAATCTACATGAATTAAGATGCATTGTGGTTTATATTTTTTGAGCTAACAAAGTTATATAGTCAATAAAAGTTACACCGAGTGTTGGTTACCCGTCGATAATCATTATTGAAGTTTAACCGAGTATTAGTATTAACCGAGGAAGAAATCATGTGTTAATTGAGCTGATGAAAATTTGATAGTAGTCATCAAGCTAACAGTTGTGATAAATTGGAAAATAGGTCAAGCATTTATTGCATAAAGTTTTGAGTAGGAATGTGAAAAATCTATAAATACACGAGAGACAAAGTTCATTTTTCACATTGCAATTTCGAAGAGTTGGAATTTCAAGAGTGTGTTTGAGCATAGAATCTTTCAAAGTCATTCAAGCTATTGTAGATTGAACTGAGCATAATCTTCGATACATTTCGAGTAAGTTGAAACCATACCAAGTACTTTTTCATAACTTAACAAAAACCTAGTTTGTTGAAATGGCATCTACTACGAGTTCTTCTAAGGTTATGGATGAAGAAGTTAATCTAATTGTGCCAACAAGTTACAAGGAACCCCACTATAAGTTACACCCAGAAGTTGCAAGAAAAACAAATTTAGCGAGAGCTTTTTCAAGCATCCCACCTAGGGTTTTTTTGACGAAAGACATAAGATCATATTTTCACTGTAAAATTAGCAAAATTGGAGATTTCAATATGATTGTCAAATTTCAGGCACTTTGTGATAAGGAAAACAAACTGAAACCAGAGCACAAAATTGTTGAAACACTTGGACTCACCTATGCCCTAAATTTCCTGAAGAATTTCAAGAATGAATGGATTAGGGTTGTGTTAAGTCATTTTCATGATGGCATATTTTGGTTAGAGAAACCAATCCAAGTTACAAAGAGAATTATTATCAGGATTACTAGTTACCTGACTACTGACAAGGTCAAATCATTTCAAAGCTGAAGTTGAGAAGAATACTAGTGCAACATGGGATGGTAGAGCATTACAAATTGCATGCATTGTAGATCCCGAAGTGAAGTTTGCAGCACATGTTATTGGTTATAAAATCTTTCAGTCAAGTAGGGAAAATAGTGTACCATGTAGTGCAGTAGACATGGCTTACAAATTGATAAAGAAGGGTCATCAAATAGACCTTGCTGAGCTACTACAGAGATAGGTTGAAGAAAATATGAAAACCATCAGGTCATAGAAGACCAATACCTGTAAGTTTGGTTCACTACTTGTGCATTTATTTTTCTATCTCTAGAAATTATTTCCCTCTATCGGTCACACTAACTGGATAGATGAGAAATCGATTACTTCACAAATAGTTGATATTATGAAAGGTCTGGGAGATAATGTTGAGAATATGATGGATAGTTATTTTGAAGAGTTAAAAGTTAAGATGAATCTAAGAAGTAGGATTCCAAATGAACTTGTCAAGAAATTTGAAATGGATATTTGTTTTCTAGTGAAGACCGACCACACTATGATTAAAGCAGTTGAGCCAAGAATAAAGTGGCTAGCACCTATGGGCTATGAAATAGAACATTATTTCACTTTGAAATCAATTGAGGCACTAGTAGCATTACTGAGGGACAAAAAGGTCGAAAGGTTTGGAACCTTTGAAGAAGCAAAGTCAAGAATCAAAATTGGACTTGTCATCAGTAAAATGATGAGAAAAGCAAAGAAAATGAAGAAAGTTCTCACTGAGCACTTTGGAGATGTATCAGACTCATCAAAGGAGTCACCAGTTGAACCTCCAACTGAAGGTTAGTTGATGTTACTTGAAAAACCTTATGACAGTGAAGAAACTGAGTATGAGAAAGAACAAGAATCTAAACCAGTTTCTCCCACTATAGCTCCAAAGAAGAGGTCGTTGCCAGTGCAGATAGATGCATGCACAAGGTCATCCACTATAGCATCACAACCATAGAAGAAAGGATCAATAAAGGTAACTAAGCCTAGGGTAGCTACACCAACAAAAACATATGCTAAAAGAGGTCGGAAGGTTGTAGCTGTGCCACCGAAGAAAAGAAGAAGGTTAATAAGAAGTAAAGAAGATATTGAGAATGAAGAAAATGAGAATGAAAATAATCAATTTTTGGTTGTCAATAATAAAGAAAGATCAATTGATATGATTTCTAGGGATTTGATTGAGCATGGAGATCTCTCTGATCCAGAACTTAGCCAATTTGACAAAATGTCAACTGATGATCAAAACAAAATTGAGGAAGAAATCATCCAGATGATGATTCACTTTAAGAAAGTTCCATTATAATTTTCATTATCACTTCCTAAGGAATTGGATGACAGAATGAATCAGAAGTGGTCATATGAATTGGACACCGAAAGAAAAAGGAGAGAACTGATTCTAGTTTTGGTAGCACCAAACATATCTCTTATTGAGATCAAAGAACTTATGGACACATATGTGAAAAGATTCAAAGTGAAACACCAAGCAATGCTAGTTTTAGATGAGAATCTGGTAGAACTTGATGAGTCAGCTCAACTCATCTAGACTTCAATTCTTGCTGTCAGAGAGCATAATGAGAAAATAGCATTTCAAAAGTTGTCTAAGAAGAGACAAAATTCAAAAGGAAAAGAAATATTTATGGAGGAGAATACATCAAAGAAGATAAAAGAGTCAAAGATCTCAATTACTGAGGTAATTGAAACTACAGTTGCACATAACATTAAGGATAATTCACAAGATGCACTAGATCTAGCAGAGATCAAGGTAAATGAGAAAAATTATAATGATGTACTCATTAAGGACATCATAAATGGTGATCTTGATGATAGGGATGATGATGAAGATGTGAATAATGCACTAGACATCACACAAGATGAAGCACAGGTTACTGAGTGTGCATTTCCATCTATACCAGGTGAGCTTCCTATACTTGTAGAAGTAGTTGAAATTATTTCAATGCAACAACCCAAAGGCTCAGACCCCGAGAAACCACAAGACACAATAATGGAACAAAGTACTAAACATCCTATAGAGACAAACAAGCTTGAAGAGAAAGAGGCACCAACAGAAGGAACAAAGGCACAAGATGAGTCTAAGGAAACTGAGGCTACCCCATCTGACACAACATCATAGGCTCAATCTCACTCAATCGACACATTGGTTACCAAGGAGAAGAGAATGAAAGATAATGTGTTAACCGGGAAAAACACACTGAAGGGAGAAGAGCAAGCTATTGTTCTAGTTGCCAAAAGTTCACCACAGGAACCTGAGAAGAAGAAAAATAAAAAGAAAGGAAAAGGGTCGGCCACCCTAGATGAAATCATTATGATACTTGAGTGTAATACAAGGACCCTTAGCCCTGAAGAACTAAGAAAATATGGGGAGTTATGCACTAGGAAAGAAACACATGAAAAGTTAAGACAAGAGAGTAAGAGCAAGAAAATATTGGAAAATGTAAGAGACATCTTACAACACGTGGTACCCAAGGTACACATAGATGAAGACACACCAATCATGGACCAACTTGTTACTCTTACCAATGGAATCAATGCCCCAGATGTGGATACCAACAAAAGAATAGAACAATGGGTAGAGTCAAGGATTCAAGATAAATTGGCAGAAAGAATCAGCCAAGAAGTGGCAATAAACAAGGTCAAGTTAGTTGAGGAAATAACTAAGATAAAATCTATAACTTAGTTAATTTGTCAATTCTTACTGCAACTATGCACTGTGGAAACCTTCACTACTGAGATTAGTGAAAAGATAAAAGGTTTGAAAAATGAGATCATAGCCAGTGCACATGCAGCTAAAACTGAGCCACAAGCTTTTTCAAAGCATATACTCAGAGTTCAAGAACTCAGGTAGTTGATAGCAGATCTCAAGAAACAAGAAGAGTGGATAAATGATTAGGTTACTGAGTTGCAAACAAAACTTCTTCCATACCTAAAATTTTTTGAGAAGCACATTGTCAAAGTGGAACAACTTGTTGCAACACCAGAGATTTACATGTTGGATAACATCTTTGACATGCATGCACAAGTCAGTCTTGAGCACATTGCTCTCACCAACTTGAAAGAGGAATGGGAAAACCTCTTGGAATCATTGAAGAAAACCAATCAACAAATCTTTGACAAGCTGCAAGTATACACTTTTGTATTTGGAATTACTATGAAAAAGGGGGAAAACATGTATATAGAATATAAAAGGGGGATATCATGTTTATGCCAAATATGTATCTTTTTGCTAAGTATACTACACATTACTGGGAGCATGCACCGAGGGGGAGTATATAGAAATTTTGATAAATATATAGGTATATGGTAGAGATATAAGTTTTTGAGAAATTTTTGTCTATATACATTCAAGTTTTGATACTAATGCCAAAGGGGGAGATTGTTATCTCTATTGAGCATTAAAGGTTTTCATTAGTATCAAAGGTTATCAAAGATATTAGTTAGGCACTTATATTAAGCCAGTCGATAAAAGAAAGCTTTAAAAGGCATTTGGTTTACTCTTCACACCGAGCACATAATAGTTTTACCAAGCATCAAACACCGACACCGAGCGATAGTATATTCACTAAGCAGTTTATACAATGTTTACCGAGGATCATAGGAAACGACATAGGAATTAGGAATGGAACATTCTTCTATGCAAACAGTTACAATAGATCATAAAATGTTTTACCAAGATTGAGGACAATTTATTGTCGAGATATTCATTAAATGTAATGAATATCTATTGTAATAGTTTGATCTAGGTTATTTTTGTACACCGTAGATCTTAGGGTTTTGTCTAAGATTTTTAAACCTAATTTTGTTAAGTGGCATAAAGCAGTATGTTATATAATTGTATGTTTGTATCATTTTTGGTGTGAACTGATGTATGAATGAAGAGGCTCTTGAAGCTTTAGCCAACCTTCAAGATTATAAGTTGATAGACAGAGCAAAATAGCTATCAGGGATATTCAGATTAAGCAGAATCAGAGCAGGCTAATTGAGCAGTTCAGAGCAGAGATTCATCATAGTAAAGGTGATATTTTATTAGTACTTTATTGATCTATATTAGACAATTAAGTTGCCATTAGCAGATAGTTGCCTATTTCATTCTAACAATTGTAATAGAGCTTTGTAAAATCTCTTAACAGAGTAGACTTAACAGTCTTTTGTAAATATCTTAACTGAGTGCACACTTCATTGGTGTTGCTAAAATCCTATAGCTAGGTAGATCTAGTTGATCTAATATGTTACTCCTAATAGGGTAAGATCACCAAAAGTTATCAAAACTTGTAGCCCTAATAGACAAACCTTTTTTATCTACAGTAGTGAAGAATTTGTGGGTGTCATCCCCACCACAGTTTTTACATTTTAACAATGGTTTCTGCATTACCAAACTACTTGTGTTATGGATTGATTTATTGTTGATTTCATGTTTCTTACTTTCACAAGTTGATTGCATGAATGATACATGCATTAGATTCAAGTTATCTTGCAAGGTTACTACTGTTTACTATTATAGATCTGAAAGGTTTACAAGTTTATGTTTTTGTGGGCACTAATTCACCCCTCCCCTCTCAGTATCCTATCTCTCCTAATTCCAACAAGTTGGGTGTTGGGATCTAGAGAGATTACTAGGACAACACTCAAGGGTTAGACACACATGATAACACCTTCCTTTGCATAGTCTAGTTATCCTACATGTGTTAGTTGCCTCTGGATAAGTGTGTCTTACCTTTCACTATCTTTTGATCACCTTGAGTTAGAGAGCTTTCAGGGTCCTTTCCTTAGCTTGTTCTATTTGATGTTTTTTATTTGAGTGGGATCTATTTGTATCTCCTCAGCATGGTGGGAGTGGATTATTTAGGTTCACAAGGTCGAGTGGTAGTGATTATTTTACCATTTGAGACTTTGAGGTTTGTGTACCAGTGTTGGATGATCCCTATGAAAGTTGTTCCTTCTTGATCTTCATTGATGCAGTTGTGTTCTTCTTCTTCTTTGTGATCCTATATCTTTGTATCAGATCTTTAGAGATATCATGTGTACTTCTTTCCAGTTATTGTATTACATACCCTGTGATATGTGCAGTGGATGTAGATTTATGGATACCTTATGGTACCAGTTGTATTTATGTAATCTTGTATGTGATTTTTCTTTTATCTTTCATTTATTTATATGAGTTTTGTAATTGTGCCTAATCTAAATTAATTAATTAGCATTATCGTAATCTTTGTCGAGGAACCCTTGAGAGTTGTAACTTGTGTTGGTTGTTTGTATTAATGTTAGTAAATGGTAATTTCTTCTGCATTGATATTTATCTTGTATGTTAAAATTTAAAAAAAAAATATTCTTCAAACTTAGTTGCATGTTTAGGTTAAGTTCTCCTGGGTTCCCTGGCGAGGCATTACAATCTATCTGATCTACACTAGGACTTTCTATAGCCATAAATAGAACTTCTCCTTGACCAATAGAGTCACTTTAAAACACATCAACAAATAAAATTTTATTCTTATTATTGAAAAACTTTATTCTCGCATTAAATGTCTTCTTCTTGCCTTACATTTCACTATTCTCTTCATCATCATGGCATTCATCATTGAGACACTTTATTTCATAATGGAACATTCTTCCACAATTGAAACACTTAAATAAAATTTTTCCTATGTACTTACATGAGCCCTTTTTCAATTTCTTGAAAAAGTGAGACTCTGTCGTATCTATGCTTTTAGAGTCTGAGTGAATTTCCTTATCCTTCTTTTTATCCTTAAAGGTCACCTCTTTATTAAAATATTCCTCCTTACATGTCCTCATTTCATAAGTTGTAAGTGCACCATATCAATCATCCATTATATACTTGTTGTATCTTTAGCTTCTTGTATTGCTTAAATTTTTGAGTCATACCTAGATGGAAAAGATCTTAGAACTTTCACAACAACCACTTTATCCTCCACTTCTTCTCCAAGGCCACAAATAGCATTGAATGTCTCATCTACTCGTAGTAAATATTCTATCATCTTATCTTCCTCACTCATTTTCAACTCTTCAGTTTTTTCTCTAAGGTTTTTTATCTTGGATTTTTTCACTCTATCATGACCATGACATATATTTTTTAACTTATCCCAGACTTCTTGTATATAATCACAATGTATAACTTTTTTTAAAAATATCCTTTGATATACCACACAATATGACATTGTATACACTTAAAATGGTCAATAGAAAACATAATTAAATTCAATCCATTTGGATTAATTAAATCAAAATCAATCAACTATGTAGTTGAATTAACATTTCATTATATAGTTCATTAGTTAATTAATTCTTTTGAATTAATTACTCCTAAAATGTCTACCTACCACTAAAAGACAAAATCAAATTTACCAATGGGAGACAAGAACAAGTTCACATGGATCACTAATAAATTTTTCTATCTTGGCCATTCATTCTTCAAAGGGATTCTTGACCATCCAAGTTGGACACATCATCAACCCCTAAACTCAACCCATACCTTGACTATAGTTAATCAAACTCACCCCTACACCTTGATAAATCCTATAAATAGGATGCATAATTAAAGAAATATATAGATTTAATTTCATTTAGAGCATCCCCATTATATTCATTTTTCATTCACCATTGGACATTGTTATTATAGGTAATTTTGTGTAGCTTATCATTGAGAGTATCATTATCATGGAGAAATAGGTTTTGCATCTTAGTGATCTTGATCATCTAGTTTAGGATTTACATTGATCATAGTATAATTCATCTCATAATTATCTCATTTTCTAGGTTGTCACTTGAATCTAACTTGTAGTTGAGAGCATCAATCAAGTCCCTAGAATTAGAGAACAATAGAATGCTCATGATTGTTTTCAATTCATTTATTTAACTACTTTTATATCTTGATTTGAATTGAAACATCATACTAATGTCATATATAGGTTTTTGATATATTAATTACACACGAATGGAAGAATCTTGTAGAAGATCACTTTTGATAGGAAAATCATCACATTTACAAAAAATAATATCACTCTTGATCCAAATCACATCGCTTATAAACAAAAGGATATTGCTTTTGATGAAAATTGCATCACTTTTGATTTTTGTGTCATCACTTTTAAATAAAGTCACATCACATTTAAATTTGTTGTTCTCTAAATATTTGTTGTTCTACTTGTAGGTTTTCTGATAGGATCAAAGTGTGTCATTTTTAAGTTGAAGATAATTTCTTTTAAATTGAAGAAAATCACTTCTACAATAAATAAAGTCACTTCTGATCCATATGTCATCACTTTTGAATTAAATGGGGTTGCTTTTGATATTATTAAAGTCACTTTTGATCTAAACCTTATCACTTCTAAATCAAAAAATCTCACTTTTGACTTAAATACAGTCGCTTCTAATCTCTATAATGTCTCTTTTAAATCTAATTAAAATATTTAAAAAATTAGAGAGAAAATTTTGATTTCTAATGACTTGTAGATGTCAAAGGTCTTGAATTTTAGGAAGGTTACTTATAGGATTCCAAATCATTACACTCAAAAGGCTATCAAGATGGAAAATGCTTATGCAAAGAAGGTATATTGGAAAAATGAAATGGTTAAGATTAGTGAAGAAGCCAAAGCTTATGATAGATATGTTAAATTTTTTAACATGTATCAAGCTAAATATGGTGTAGAAATCAGTTTGAATGCTTATCCTTTGTGAATTAGGATTATTTGCAAATATTATTTATTTCATTAAATTTTCATGTATGTGGACACTAACATTTTTTAATTTTTCTAATTAAGGATGCTAAGGAGTTAGAGATATTGCTAAATAGGTAAATAAAAATATAAAAAATCTTAAAAATTCCCAAAATTGTCAAAGGTGGACACCCCTAAACTCTCAATCTTGTGTGTTGCCTTTATTTCGATTGAAATTGAATCTTGTGGCAATTTACTTCCAAAATATAGAATAATCTCAAAAGACCTTCTTTGTTTATGGACTGAGATAGTAGGTCAATGCTCTCCCCTATCTTGGGTGACCAAAATGCCAAACATATCAAAGTCCCCCTTAGTTAGATAAGGTCAAAAAATGACCCACATTCTTTGTAGGTTTGGAGGAAAAAGATAGTAGCGATGTGCTCTCACCTATTCTAGGTGATCAGAATACCGGACCTAGCTTAACCTTATTTCAATTTCATTTAGTGCATTTTTAGCCATAGTGGGCCTTCCTCCTAAGAATTTTCCTTATGAGGTCAGTGAGAGGGAACCATCCAAGTGGGATATAGCCAAGAAGCCATGGCCATCCAATCCAATCTAAAATTTAATGCATTCATCCTTAATGGGTTGAATGATGGAAAAATTATAAGAAATGGCCCTCTTTTAGTAGTTCTTCATAATTGTGCAAAATATTATCTTTATGATAGTGGGAGGCTCCTGTAAAAGGGAAACAAACTCAATTTTTTTTTAATGAATACTATATACAACGTGGTTAAGTAGAAAGCCTACATTATTATCCAATGAAGCCAAAAAATGACCTTAGGTAGGTTAATTGAATTGATTTCTTTATGCAAGACCTACGGAAATGATTGATACATACACTTCATGTTGTAGATTTTTGGGCCAAAATAATTTGTTTGAAGAGTATTTGTTATGTTTTATGATCCTAATAATTAGAAGAAGTTAATTTGAAACCAAGAACATTAATTTTTGACATATTTGGAAAAATCAAGCAGAGCGTCACTTTTGACATATATTTCATCAATTTTGAATTGTCTAAAGTTGCATTCGAACACCAAAACATCACTTTTGAAATATTAGACATTTTTTCTAACCTCTAAAACATCAATTTTGAATTTACTATTAGAAATTATTAGTTATTTCCTGCTCCAAGCTTGTCACTTTGACGCCATGGAATGTCTCTTTTCAAACATTACTTCTAAATAGAGAGCACTTCTAGTCAGATTGATTCAAAGATAAAAAAAACTTTTGGATACCCTTTTTGGAGTAGGGTCCTTTACAATAAAAATAGATTTAAAAATCCACCATTTTCGAACCTTCAAACAAGTTGGTAATCTTCATTTTTATTCCATTCAAATCAAGTCATTGGTGAGTGTTGTCAAGCATCTTGATATTTGATTTTCAAAATTTTGGCATCAAATATTCCAGGTCCTTTTCTTAGAACCAAGGGTATCAAGGTAAAAATCCAAATACTTCATCATAGGGATAGATATTTCTCCATTAGGCTTCATCCTTTTGACACACTTCAATTTGATCAACCACAATTGGAATTTCATCTTATCAATTATTTTACCATCTTAACTAGGAATCTAAACTTAACCAATACCATCAAGTATACTTAACTCAAGAGGTGACCCAAAGTTATTTTCATGCCTAAAAAGACAAGGTCTTACCATTTCAAAACATCTTGAGATCTTAAAGGTAAGGTCACACTAGAAGAAATTCCACTTCAGAAGAAAACTCAATCTCAGTCACACATGAATCAAAGCCAACAAGTTGATCAAATCTAACATGAAGATGAAACACAAGAAAATCAACCAAGTATGGAACGACAAGAGAAAGAATGGGATAGGGCTAGCAATAATAATAATAATAATAATAATAATGAGGAAGATGAGGAAATAACAGAAGAGAAGGTAAGAGGATCTCAACAAAGTCCTTTATTTTAAAATATTAAGGAAAGAGTGCTTGAAAAGGACCAAAAAAAATGTACTTTACGACCTTAGAAAAATTAGGGGTTAAGTTACCTCATGACTATGATGTTTCACAAAATAATCAAGATGAAGATGAGGTAACCCCCATAGGTTCTTTAAAAAATCATATTGAATCTCTTCAACAAGAACTCAATGATCTTCAAAGAGGAACTTATGCAAACATGTATACCTTAAAAGCTATTTGTCCATTCCCATTGGACAAGAGTTTGGTTATGATACCTTTCCAACCCAACATAGACATTCCAAAGTATGAAAAATATATGGGAACAACAAATCCCCAAGATCACATTAGGGAGTTTTATACTCTAAGCATGGAATTAATTCATGAGAAAACATACATAATGAGACTATTTCAAAGGATTCTATGTAGACAAGCAATGGAGTGGTTTTTTAAATTTCCACCTAGTATTAAAACATTTAAATCATAGATCTCAAAAAATTTCACCCAATACTCTTATATCATAGAACGTGAGGTTACTATGTTAGACCTTTACAACACAAAACAAATTATAAATGGAGATTCATTGTTAAAATTTTTACAAAGATGGAGAATAATTGTAATGACCCTCCCATAGTTTTCTTTTTACTTTATTTGGTTAGACTCTTTTAGGCCACTTTTCATGTGTATTAAATCCTTAGATAGACTTGATGTTTATGGTTTTACTGACTTGATAGGGAGGTTGGATGAATCAGTCACTTATTCATTCTCTAGTATTCTCACAAGACTTGTAAGGTTCCTTCCTACACCTCTAAGGACCTATAGGATATTTTATTGATTAGGATCCCCTGGCCTCACTTACCAAGCCAAAAACCATACAAGCTAACTCTGTCAAACTCATCCTAAAGGATTTCTTGTCATTCTAGCCTTAACCCTTAAAATCACCTTAAAGGCTACCATTATCCAAGCTACTTTCTCTAACCTTGTAGAGGTGTGTCGATGTCTTTAAAGAGTTCAATCCAACCAACTAGGGGTGCTAGAAGTCCCACTTAGCTTCACAACTAAGTCGATCTCACCAAAACTCACAAATTAGGCCTAAAAGGCTACTAGCCCAATTAGGTCTCCTCTGAGAAATCAGGGAATTACTTCCATTCCTTCCAAAGAAACCCAAAAAATTTTCTTGGGATTCTTGTTTCATATTACTACCCCTTAAGGATTTTTGGGGTCTTCATTTCACTATAGGCCATACAATGCCCTAGATCAAAATGAGTGATTTTAGGGCCTTTTTAGGCTTTCACTGGCTATTCTACAACTTGATAAGTTTCTTCATAGAAAGTGGATTGATGAGACTTCTCCATCTTCACCATATCACTAAAATTATCCTATCTTTATATTCCAAAAGGAATTTTTTCATTTGTTATTATCCTCTACAAGTTATCTCCTTTTCCCTGTGGTCTTTCCTAGTCGGGCTCACCTCTAGCTCACCTAGGGAAAGCTCTTAGAAATATCTCCTCTTCATTTCTAGACCCCTAATCCTGCAATATGTACAAACATGGAGTCTAGTCACTAATTCAAAAAGGTCATATAGAATGCATAGTGGGAAAATGAGCTAGAACCCCATCTTTACATATTGTCTAGTTAAAAACCAGTGACAGTGAAGAAAACAAAGTATTTAAAAAAAGAACTAAAAAAATAAGAAAAATCCTAACTAATGCCACAAAGAACCAATAAATTTACTACATTAAACATGCATGAGTTATAGTGCAAAGATTAATCGATTCTGTATTCACTATTACAAAAAAAATTGCAATTACACACAAAGCAATGATAAAACTTGATTCCAAAAACTCTTGTGCGTACAATGGGTGTCTAATCAAACATTTAGGTAAACCTAAGTCTTAAATAGGCTCTTTGGTCTTTTGATTTGTCTTAGGTCACACTGGAACTAGTTGAAGACCTTATGGAAAGTTTGTTCGAACAACTTTTGAAAGTTATAAAAGTTGCAAATATAACTTTTACATCTTTTTTTGCAACTTTTACATTTTTTTTTTTTGACTTTCTCTCTTCAAACTAACCTTACCTAAGACCCTAACCATGTTCAAAACATGGTCCTAACCAATCTTAAACCCTACTGAAATCACTACCTCTTTGGTAAAAGTCAGGAAGCTTTATAACCTTTTAGCCCCTGATTGTCTTTTCCAAGAGGTCCTAAGACTTCAAACTCAAAGACCCTATTTTACTCAAACCATGGTCAACATGACCTTCAAATTCAACACACCAAAAAATGACCTTAGTCAAACACATAAAAAAAGAACTAAATGGATTGACCTAAGAAATCCATGGGTGCTACTGCACCATTCTCCCCCTCTCCACCACTGTCATGGAACATGAGGAGAAATTAGAGACATGTCTATGCCTAGCTTCTTGAAATTGCTTTCCTCTACCCATGTAGAATTTGATTTTGGTTAATTCTTCCACTGGATCAAATATTCTATATAGACCGGGTGTCTAGTGGACTTCTTTACCCTAGATTCCAAGATCCTTTTAGCTTGTGTCTTGATTATGGGAGGCAAGACTGCAATACTAATATCATTCAATATTTCCTCACTATTTTGGTTGATCTTTGATAGTGGTCCCTTAAAATTTATCAAATCTGAGACATTAAATATTGGTTAAATGCTTAATTCTGTTGATAATTCCACCTTGTATGCATTGTGTCCACATTTTCTAACACCTTACAATGTTCCACTCTTTTCACCTACAACTTAGTTGGCATTCCCTTCTGCAACCTTGACTTATTGAGATGTACCATAACATAATCTCCTACTGCAAATTGTATATCTTTTCTTGACATATCCACCTTAGCTTTCAATTTGTGACTTTCCTCAATGATTTTCTTCTTCACTTACTCCTGCACCTCCTTCATAGTCTCAGAGAAATCCTCTGCATGACCACTATTATTCTCCATAGCTCCTAGATCCCTAAGCTCACATACTCCTCTTGGATGCATCCCATATACTATTTTAAATGGGATTCTTCATGTGGTCCTATTTACATTGTCATTATAGGGATACTCAGCTTGAGGAAGAACCATATCCCATGTTTGTCGATATTCCTTGGTGAGGCACCTAAGTAGGTTTCCTAACACCATATTTATCACTTTAGTTTGACCATCCATTTGGGGATGGTAAGCTGACCCAAAAGATAAGTTTATGCCTAATCATCTCCATAGAGTCTTCCAAAAATGACTCATAAACTTGACATCCCTATTAGATCCAATACTTAGGGGTAGCTCATGTATCCTTACAATCTCCTTAAAGAAGATTTGAGCTATGTAACTTTCATCAAGAGTGGTCTTACAAGGAATGAAATGAATCATATTACTAAATTTGTCCACCACCACATAAACACTATCCAGCCCTATTTTGGTCTTAGGGAGACCTACCACAAAATCCATGCTAATACATTCCCATGGCCTATTGGGAATGGAAAAAGGTTGGTACAAACCTACATTGCTAGCTCCACCCTTGGCTTTCATACACAATACACATTGCTCCACATATATCCTTACATCTCTAGGAAACTTGGGCCATTGGTAAAACCTTTGTACCAACTCGATAGTCTTGTTGATGCCAAAATAGCCACTAAGACTTCCATTGTGTTTCTCTTGGATGAGATTCTCTCTCATTGAACCTTTGGGAATGCATAACTAGTTTTCCTTAAAAAAAATCCCACTTTGCAAAGTATAATCTGAAAACTGACTATGAAAATGATTTTGGACATTGGGACATACCTTATAAGCTTTAGTAAAATCTTCATCATCCCTATAGAGGTCCTTGAAACTCTCTATGCCAATAATTTGAAGTTGCACCTCTTGCACTATCAAAATCCTTCTACTTAATGAATCTCCTACCTTTTTCATCTATCCTTTCTTGTGTTTGATAGTGAATGTGAAGGCTTGTAGTTACTCCATCTACTTCAAGTGCCTATTACTCAACTTCTCTTGAGTGTTAATATAGCTAAGTTCTTGATTATCTGTAAACACTACAAACTCCTTAGGTAAGAGATAATGTCTCCACTTCCTAAGGGACTGAACTAGAGCATATAGCTCTAAATCATAAGTAGTTTACTTCTTCTTGGATTCATTGATATTTTCACTAAATAAATCTATAGGCCTATCTTCTTGGCTTAAAAATTCTCCTACTACCACTCCACTTGCATCACATTCCAATGTGAAGAGATTGTCAAAACTAGGTAACAATAAGATAGGTTGAGTAGCCACTTGTTGCTTGAGATTTTCAAAAGAATTCCCTACTTCAAGAGTCCATTTGAACTTGGTCTTGATCCCACTTTTAATGGTGTCTAACATTGGTGCACAAATACCACTGAAGCTCCTTATTCACTTCCTATAAAATTGAGCTAACCCATGAAAGCTCCTTATCTCAGTTGTTGTTGTTGGTGTTGGCCAATTCAAGATAACCTCCACCTTACTTGGATCCATCTTCAAGGTTCCTTGGGATACTACAAAACCCAAATACACAAGTTCTTATTTTAGGAACTCACACTTATCGAGGTTGATGGATAACTTCTCCTCTTGTAATCTTTTGAGTACAATTTCTAGGTGTTGCAAGTTGTCCTCTTTTATTCTACTGAAATTGAGTATATCATCTAGATATACTACCGCAAACCTTCCAATATAATCCTTAAGCACTTCAATCATTAACCTCATGAATGTGCTAGGGGAATTTGTAAGCTCAAATGGCATAACCCTCCATTCATAGAACCCTTCACTAGTCTTGAAGGTTGTCTTCCATTCATCCCCATCCTTTATTCTGATTTGATGGTACCCACTTTTGAGGTCCAACTTAGTAAAACACTTGGATCCACCTAGACAGTCCATTAAGTCTTCAATCCTAAGGATAGGAAATCTATATCTGATTGTAATCCTATTGATAGCCCTAGAATCAGTGCATAACCTCCACTTACCACCTTTTTTTGATGCCAATACCACTGGCACTACACAAGGACTAATGCTTTTCTTGATGAGTCCTTGGTCTAATAGTTCTTTCACCTGTCTAGCCACCTCTTGATTTTTCTCTGGTGTGATCTTATAAGCTGCCTTGTTGGGTAATGAAGCCCCTAGTATGAAGGCTATTTGATGGCTAATATGCCTCTTCAGAGGGAGTATTGTTGGTGTCCCATCACTGATTATATCTTTGAACCTATCAAGAAAACTTTTTACTTCCTCTGGCATAGGTGTTTGGACAAACTTTTGTTCCTCCTTTGGTTGCACCATGATAGCATACCCTTCACTTCCTTCTTGTTGAAGTGCATTGAGGAACTCCTTTCCACAACTTAACAAGACACTAGGGTTCTTTGACTGTGGATGCTCCTCCTCCAGTAGTTTTTGGATTTTGAAGGTCCTACCATTCTTCTTAAATGAGATGGAATTCACTTTCCCATCATAAATGACCCCTCTGTCATATTGCCATGGCTTGCCTAATAGGAGATGGCATGCATCCATGGGTAGTACATCACAAATAAAATTATCTTTATAGCCTCCAATAGAGAACTGTTAGAAATTAAAGATCCCCAAGATAACTGAGAGGGGGGGGTGAATCAGTTATCAGATAATTTATCCATTCAACTACTTTAAACAATGTAATCAATGTATTGATCAACCATAGAAAAATAATCATACACAATTGCACAATAACACAAGATATGTTGATTAGGGAACCTCTTGAAAAGAGTAAACCCCGGTGGGAATGATGCCCACAAAATGATGCACTAATATGAAAGTTCCTTATTAGAGAATGGACCTTTTTAGGAGTCTTATGAAATACATTCAGTACATATAAATCCCTATTAGGAGATTTTTAATCCTTGTTAAAAGATTCTAACCCGGTTAAGAGTTTATGGAAGACAGAAGGACCCATTGCCCAAACAGCTTCAAGGCAAGATCTCTGAACTCACTGTCCAAAAGATCTTAGAATTATTCAATTACAACAAGGAAAACATTCTTTCTTATATACTAAACTCAAATAATTACAAATGAGTCGGTCCTCAATTACAAAATAATAAATTCTACACGCTACACACAGAATTCACATAAAACTGTCGGCTTCCAGATACTGTAACTTTCTTCAAACACATCCTCAAAGTTTGCACTATGAACCACATCATCATTAATGAGTCTCCAACATCCCTTTAACTACACAAAATCAGATTCCATCCTAGCTAAGAGATATCCTCCGATTTCTGAACATCGCTTCACAGAAACACTGTCTAAACACTGCTTTCACCAAAATGCTCATAACTCTCACAAATGAATGAATTTCTTTTTGCACTGTTAACCATAGGTTAATAACACACCAAATAACATACCATCAATTGTGCAAAAGCCAATCTACAATACAACATGTGCGTAAAACAAAACTATACCTACTTTCCTGCTAATATCCAGAATATCACTGTGTTGACATCAATGACAATCCAAGTCATGAATGCAACAACAACTACTATAGAATGACTACCAAAATAATTTGCATGCATTCCTAAAAATCTCCCCCATTGGCATTGATGGCAACATAGATGTAAAACATCCAATGTTCCAAAAATCCAATACTGCAACATCACTGCAAAATATCAAATCAAATCTTGCTTCATTTTCCTATTCAGCTCTCTCATACAATCCACAATGTTTTTCATGTATATCTCTCCCCCATTGACATCAATGAAAAAAATTCCATCACTAAGTCAACAACAAATTAATGTCAAAAGAGACTTTTCAGAAAAATAGAATAACAAGAGTCCTCATGACTCAACTCATAAACTCCCCCATAGAGGAAGTTCCAACATCCAATCCAGAAGAAAGATTGGGCTCATATACCACTGGACAGATGCAATCATCTGCATCAATTCTCAAAAATAGGTTGGGGCATAACCCCAAGCATACCTCTCAAATACACAAATGTATCCTTAGGTAAAGGCTTTGTAAATATATCTGCTAGCTGCTCCTTTGTACTTATGTACTCCAATCTTACTTCTTTTTCTGCAACTTTCTCTCTTACAACATGATACTTGATCTCAATATGTTTAGTCTTAGAATGTAAAACAGGATTTTTTGACATACTCACTGTACTGGTGTTATCACAATGTATAACAACAGGCTCATCAAACTTTATTCCAATATCCTTCAACATCTGCTTCATCCAAATAATCTGATTACAATTATTTGCTGCTGCAACATATTCTACTTCTGTTGTGCTTTGTGAAGTACAATTCTACTTCTTACTTAGCCAAGAGACCAATTTTCCTCCAAGAAGAAAGGCTCCACCACTGGTGCTTTTCTTGTCATCAACACTGCCTCCCCAATCTGCATCAGTATAGGCACATAAAGTAAAATCATCAGAATTCTCATACCATAATCCATAATCCATTGTTCCTTTTAGATATCTCAATATCCTCTTTACTACTACATAATGTGATTCTCTAGGTTCTACTTGAAATCTTGCTACAATCCCCACTGAATGTGCTATATCAAGTCTTGTATGTGTCAAGTACTGCAATCCTCCAATCATAGATCTGTACTTTTTCTGCTCAACTACTGGTGTCTCATCTTTGCTAGATAACTTATGTCCGATTACCATAGGTGTTCCAATAGGTTTAGAATCTTCCATTCCAAATCTTTTCAATAATTCATTCAAATACTTAGTCTGACTTACAAATATACCTTCCTTGCTTTGTGTTATCTATAATCCAAAAAAATATTTCATTTCTCCAATCATGCTCATCTCAAATTCAGTCTTCATTTCATCTGCAAATTTGTCACTAGCTTCATCTTCTCCTCCAAAGATAATATCATCAACAAATATAACTATAACCAACAAACCATTCTCAATTTCTTTTGTGTATAAGTTACTATCTGTTGTTCCTTTTATAAATCCCAATTTCAATAAATACTTATCCAATCTTGCATACTAGGTTCTAGGTGCTTGTTTTAATCCATATAAAGCTTTCTTCAACTTACATACCATATCTCCTTCTTGTGTCAAAGGAAAACCTTTAGGCTGCTCAATGTAGACTTCTTCTTCCAATTCACCATTCAAAAATGCTGACTTCACATCCATCTGATACACTTTGAATTTCTTGTAAGTTACATATGCTAGAAACATTCTCACTGCTTCAAGTCTGGCCACAGGTGCAAAAGTTTCTTCATAGTCAATTCCTTCTTGTTGTGAATATCCTTTACATACCAATCTTGCTTTTTTTCTTATCACTTCTCCTTGTTCATTCATCTTGTTTCTGAATACCCACTTTGTTCCAATCACATTCTTGTCTTCAGGTCTAGGGACCAATTCCCATGTCTTGTTTTTTTCAATTTGCTCTAGTTCTTCTTTCATAGCATTAATCCAATGTTCATCTTCACAAGCTTCATTAGTAGTCTTAGGTTCAATTTGAGAAATCAAACATAAGTGTACCTTATTTCAAGTCAAAACTCCTCTATCTAAACTTCCAATAACTTGCTCAATAGGGTGATGTCTTCACGTATACCTGTTAGGTGTCATAGTTACTGATCTTGTTCCAACTGTAGATTCTTCTCTGCTTTCTTCTCTGTTTTCTTCTCTATTTTCTTCAGTATGACTTTCATTCAGCAAATCACTGTTAGTTTCAAAAAATAATTCTGCATTTTCAATCTTAGGCTAAGGTTGTGCTTCTCCATCAGATTCATAATCAAGCATTCTTTCTTGAATTTTAAACTTCTCATCAACTTTTACATTTTCACTTTCAACAATAGTCTTAGTTCTCTTGTTATAACATCTATATGCTTTTCTTTTTAAAGAATATCCAAGAAATATTCCTTCATCACTTCTAGGATCAAACTTTCCTATATCATCATCTCTCTTTATATAACATTTACTTCCAAGAATTCTAAAATACTTAACTAAGGGTGTATGTCCAAACCATAATTCATAATGTGTCTTGTTTGTATCTGCTCTGATTTGTACTCTGTTCATAGTGTATACTGCTATGTTCACTGCTTCTCTCCAAAAAGTCTTAGCCAAATCATTTTCAAACAACATAGCTCTTGCTACTTTAGTTATTGACATGTTCCTTCTTTCTGCAATACCATTTTGTTCTGGTGTTCTAGGGGCTGAAAGTTGTCTCTTAATACCATTCATTTCACAAAAGATGTTAAACTCTCTAGATGTAAATTCACCACCTCTATCAGAACTTAGACACTTAATCTTCATTCCAGATTCATTCTCAATTTTTTTTTTCATGATCTTAAATTTATCAAATGCTTCAAATTTTTCTTTCAAAAATGCAATCCACATCATTCTTGTAAAATCATCAACAAGAATCATAAAATACCTTTCTCCATAGAATCCTCTAGTCCTAGTAGGACCACTCAAGTCTGTATGAACAATCTCCAGCTTCTCTGTCGATGTGAACTTCTTGTTGGGAAATGAACTCCTTTTCTACTTTTCCATCATACATTCTTTGCAAATCATGTTAGTAGGTTTCATAATTCTAGGTAAATCTCTTATCGCAAGTGTAGTGCTCACCTTGACAATATTATCAAAGTTTATATGACAAAACCTTTTATGCCATAACCAACTATCATCAATCCTAGTTATCAAACATGTCATCTCAGTAGGATTCAACTGAAATACATTACCTCTGGTTCTGGATCCTTTTCCAATCAGATTTCCATCTTGATATTTTATCACACAAGTTTTCTCAGAAAACCAAACTTGATAACCCTTATCAGCCAATTGTCCAATGCTTAGTAGATTATGTCTTAGTCCATCAACAAAGTAAACATCATCAGTGTTAGTCTTTCCATCAAGAGTAATAGATACTATACCCTTAATCAAACAAGGTGCATTGTTACCAACCCTAACAATTCCTCCATCATAATTATCTAACTTAACAAACTTTCTTTTACCTCTAGTCATATGATGTGAACAACCACTGTCTATAATCCAATCAGATTTCTTTTCAACTTGTGAAACTAATGCTTTTTCTTCCCTTTTATTAGATTCAGAACTTTCTTCTTTAATTGCTACAAATCCTGTTTCCTCAAAGTTATCATTATCACTGTCACTTAACTATTTTTCAATTCCTGCTTCAAGATCTTCATCATTTGCATAATAACATTCTTTAGATCTCCTAGGTTTAAAGTTGCTTCTATACTTCTTAACTCTTTTAGGACATTTAGATGCAAAATGACCATATTCTTGACAAGTCCAACATTTAAAGATTTTCTTACCATCTGGTTCTCTTTTTACAAGTAATGCAATACCTTCTTCAATCTTCTTATCTTCCTCAGATCTGCTACTGCTGGCATAATCTCCATTCACACTAGTACTTCTTGTAGGTCTAATGTTAAGAGCACTGAATGTTGTTTCCATATTAGGTAGCTCTCTTGATAATCTCAAGTTCATCTCTGTTGTTTCTAATCTTCCAAGAAGAGTCTCTCTTGAAAAGTTCGATGTACAAGGTATCACTTGTTCAATCATCTACGTTGTTTGCTTGAATACTGGTGTCAAAGTTCTCAAAATTTTCCATATCACTTCATTCTCTATCTTATCACCTCCACAAGACTTTATTCCTATTATAATCTCAGACATCCTACCAATATAGCTTCTAATAGATTCATCTTCCATCATTCTAATATCTTCAAATGCACAAATCCAATTATGTAATCTAGCCTTCTTTGCATGTTCATCACCTTCAAAAGTAGAATGTAAAGCTTTCCAAATTGCATGAGATGTTTTCAAACATCTTACCTGACTATATTCATTCTCTGGTAGGGCTTCTCTTGAAAGTATGTTACACATGAATAGATCTAGTTCATCTTTAGTTCTTGCCTCTAGATTGTCTTCCTCAATGATAGTCTTCTCATTCTTTATAATCAACCAATAACTTGGTCCTAAACACAATAGATGTGTCTTCATCTTTTCTTTCCAGTTGTCAAAATTTACTCCATCAAACTTAGGGCTTTCTTTTCTAAAATTCGCTATGGATCTCCTTAAGTTGTTAAACTTTTCTTTCAAGGACCTGCTGCTCTGATACCAATTGTTAGAAAGTAAAGATCCCCAAGATAACTAAGAGGGGGGGGGGGGGGGTGAATCAGTTATCAAATAATTTATCCATTCAATTGCTTTAACCAATGTAATCAATGTACTGATCAACCATAGAAAAATAATCATACACAATTGCACAATAACACAAGATATGTTGACTAGGGAACCTCTTGAAAAGAGTAAACCCTAGTGGGAATGATGCCCAAAAAATGATGCACTAATATGAAAGTTCCTTGTTAGAGGATGGAACTTGTTAGGAGTCTTATGAAATACATTCAGTACATATAAATCCCTGTTAAAAGATTCTAACCCGGTTAAGAGTTTATGGAAGACAGAAGGACCCACTGCCCAAACAGCTTCAAGGCAAGATCTCTGAACCCACTATCCAAAAGATCTTAGAATTATTCAATAGAATAATATGAAATATATTACCTCCTTCACACTATGCCAAAACTGCACTCTCTGCTACACAAGATCACAATTCCAGATCTCTGTACTCAGAAGTCTTCCTTCATCACTGAATTAGCTCTTTTCTTCACTTCATGCATATATTCGCATCTCAATCTTCATAGTACACATTACAACAAGGAAAAAATTCCTTCTTATATACCAAACTCAAATAATTACAAATGAGCCAGTCCTCAATTACAAAATAATAAATTCTACACGCTAGACACCGAATTCACATAAAACTGTCAGCTTCCAAATACTGTAACTTTCTTCAAACATATCCTCGAAGTTTGTGCTATGAACCACATCATCATTAATGAGTCTCCAACATCCCTTTAACTACACAAAATCAGATTCCATCCTAGCTAAGAGATATCCTCTGATTTCTGAACATCGCTTCACAGAAACACTGTCTAAACACTGCTTTCACCAAAATGCTCATAACTCTCACAAATGAATGAATTTCTTTTTGTGTTATTAACCATAGGTTAATAACACACCAAAGAACATACCATCAACTATGCAAAATCCAATCTGCAATACAACATGTGCACAAAACAAAATTGTACCTTCTTTCCTACTAATATCCAAAATATCATTGTGTTGACATCAATTAGAATCCAAGTCATGAATGCAACAACAACTACTACATAATGACTGCCAAAATACTTTTCATTCATTTCTAACAAGAACTCCACCCATGTCTGCTCATTCACAAGGACACTTTATCCCTAATTCAGCCATATCACCTTGTATGGGGTATCTTCTTCAAGTTGAGCTTCTATATTTCTTCCTCTGAGATGATACTATTAGTGGAACCTAAATCCACTATGAATTTTCACACTTTCCCAAGTATCTTGCATCTAATCCTAAACAAATCTCTTCTTTTTTTTGGCTCCTCCTTGATTGGTTGCCTAATCAAAACCCTTCTAAACATTAAGATCTCCCCCATCTCTGATTCAATATGACTAACCTCTAGAGATTTGACACTTTGTGTGTATTCTTGCATGTATGGTACTCTCTTCTCATGGCTTGAAGAAGAGGCTTTCTTAGGGAACATATAAGTTGGGTTTCCCACTTGTCCACAACTATATATTTTCATGCTATAAAATTAGGAGTTACTTCTTCCAGTACTTCTTCCTTTGGTAGAACCTCCTTGAGTCCCTCTACCTCTTCCATATCCACCTCTAGGAGTTGTCTCACTTCCATGCTTAGTGAGTTTGGAATTCCCCTGGCTTCTTGATTCAGTTACCCTACCTTGGAAACTACCTCTATAACTTCTTTGGTCTCTTCCTCTACCTCTACTCTTTGAGGTTTGATCTTGGTTCCTCTTGTACTTGTCTTCAATTTTGATAGCTAGTTGATAGCATTGATGAACTGACTTAGGACTGAGAAGGAACATTTCCTCTTTTATGCTCCACTTCAAACTATTAAGGTATCTAGCTACCTTGAGGCTCTCATCCTTCATGATATTTGACCTCATGCATATCTTGTGAAATTCCTCAGTGTAGGTATTCACATTAGGTTCCTTCTACCTTAAGCTTTGCCTCTTTTTGTGTAGTTTTATCTATTGTCAATTTGGCTATATTGATATATATGAATTGATATAGTGTTGTCATTATGGCAACAAATTCATATAGCAGTTTGGAGTCAGCACACTTGATGTAAAGATCAAAATTCAGTTAAGTGTTGAAGACTGAATAGTGTATAGAGTTCCTACAGCTCAGAGCATCAGTGCACATGTGTGTGGAAGAATTATGGTATGTGCCCTGGAACTTAAGTTTGTTAGACTAGACTCATGCTTAGTCTATGAGCGCATAATTAGATATGCAAGGATGTGAAAGTTACAGTTAGTTGAAGTTGCACATCCAGTGTGTGCCAGTGAAGATCAGAGTAAGCTACCGACAATTAGTATTTTGGTTTGCAATTATAATGTAAAGTTGTAAAGGCTATGCACATATTGTATTTAGGTTGCTGACATGTTTATATGTTTAATTGTAATCACGCTTAAGACAATTCATCTAGAAGCATTGTTTGTAATAGGTTATAGGGCCGACCTAGTTATTTATTTTGTATGAGCATATAAATATAAGATGCGCCCATTGTATTTGGTATGGAAGTTGTGAGAAGCAAAATAGAAGTATGCGAAGATAGTATAATATGTATTAGAGATTTTATAGAGGTCAAAGCATCAGTGCATCAAAGGAACTGATCTAACAAGAAGTGTCACAATGATAGTTCACCTGGCAGATATAGTGTGTATTTGAGATCAGAAGGTTGTAGCTTTCACCATTTGAGCAATGAGCTCTAGGACAGTAAGTCCACTCCCCTAAAAATGATTATTGCAAAAGACTCCTAATAGGGTATGACCCTTAACAAGGTCTATAGTACTTAAAGCATTGTAAAGAAACTCCTAACAAGGTTAAGGATCTTCTAACAAGGATCACAAAACACTAGTGCAAAATATTAGTGGGTGTCAATTGTCACCAGGGTTTTTACCTATTTGGGTTTCCCCATAACCATATTGGTGTCATGTGTTGATTTCATGTTTCATGTTTATGTGAATGTTTATTTTAGTTCTTAAGCATTCAAGTTTAGTTTAAAGATTAAAGTAAAAAGTTAAATGTAGTGAACACTAATTCAGGCCCCCCCCCCCTCTCAGTGTTCCCATTCCTAACAATTGGTATCAAAGCTCTGGTCCTCAGCAAAGAAGTTTAACCACTTGAGGAGATCATGGAAAAAGAAAAAATGAAACATCTAAAGAAAAATCCTAAAGCTGCTCTTGAAGACCTAGACAAATCTGAAAGAGAAATTGAAGAACTAAAAGAAAAAGTCAGTAATGCTCAATTAGTTATCAAGAAGTTAAGAAGGGATCTGAAAGAATATTCCACCAGTGAAATGGGGACAATGGTCAAGAAACTAAAAGAAGAAAATGCATCCTTATTAAATCAACTTGAAGAATTTGATGACAAATTGATTAACAATCAGGATGTCTATAATGAACAAGTCAAGTAGAATCTTCAACTCAATGAAGAATTAAGGGAAGCTAACTTCAAAATCTTGGAACTAAGGAATAGCAAAGAAAGCTTGGAATATGAATTGAAAGAAGAAAAGAATCATATTGAAAAATTGCACACCAGTTCTTATTTGATGGAATCTCAATTGTATGCAAGAAGAGCCAAAGGTGACACTAGATGTATTGGATATAATGAAGCACAAAACTAGATTGATAACATGCAAGAAAGAAAAGATAGACAAAAGGACTCTACTAATACTGAGAAGACTAAAGATCAAACCAAAGCAATGGTGGACCTCCTAATAATGAGAACAAGCCTGTAGAACGCACTTGTTTTGCATGTAACAAACATTGTCACATTGCAAGGGACTATACAGAGGTAAGACCTTTTAATGGTTACTATTATTCATGCAATAGATTTGGCCATAGAGCTATGAATTGCAAGACTAGTAAGAAGAACATCATTTAGCATGATCAGATAAATCATAATCAGACAAATGTAAGAAGTTCTTAGAATGTTACATGTCAGATATGTAACTATAAGGTTCACTTAGCGAAACAATGCAAAATGGTGACTCATGTCAATGTGCCGAGGAATATAAGACCTCCAATCATTTTTCACTCTTGTAACAAGGCTAGACATATCTCAAAGTTTTTTAGATCAAGGACACAAGGTTAAGAAAGCCCTAAAAAGGCTAAAGAACTAGTATTGGATCCCAAAGAAGAAGTCAAGTTTGTGAAAGCCTAAGAAGATATGAGCTTGATTTGGATAGAAGGAAGGAAGGACAAAGCAAATGAGAATGTATTGGATGCATCCATAGTGGATGCACCCTCTACATCTACATAAATGGCCCTTAGGGTCATATGGGGAGCTAATTTACCTCTAGACCCCTTCATGGCTGGTATACTCATTCTCAGAGTATGTGCCTTTGGAATTAAGCTTTTGAAGTATAAAGGAACCTTCGTACAAGAGCGCACATGTTGATTGTGAACAGAACTCGAGTTGGAAATTTTGAAGTGACAATCTGGTTTATGTGACAAGCATTAATGGTAGAATTTTCACTTTAAGTACACTTAAAGTTGTTTCATTACTCATTGCATTCGAATTCAGAGTGATTGGAGAGCAAAAAGAGCCTTGGAAATTGTTGTGAAGACTTGGAGATTGATCTATCAGTGATTAGTAGTGCATTTGGTCAATTGTAGAAACCCTAGTTCATTGCACTAATTCGAAAGTCTTTAGATTATCTCGGAGTTTAGTTGGAAAGTGATTATCAAGTAATTCATGGCCACTCCTATAGTTTTTTATGTTGCTGAGAAGAAGAGATATGTATTCAAGAAGCATCCATTTAAGTCAACCCTAGATGATTTAGAGGGAGCTTTCTCCCACATGCCTATGGGCAACATGCATGTGGAAGACATAAGGGCTTACATCTACTGCAAGAAAGAACCAATAGGGTTGGATAGCTTAAGGGTGCACATGGATACCATGTTGAAACCAAATAAAATATTCATGTATGAATATGTCAAATGGAATGATCACCCTATTGTTGAGTATGCTATGACATATGAATTCTATGAGACAGAATGGATAAAAATTTTATTGAGCAAAATTCATGATCATTTATTTTGGATAGGTGATGTGCCGGTAAGAATCACTAGTGACTTGATATATGAGATGACAGGCCTTTCTAGGACATGCACCAACCTTCCTATGGGAAAGGATGTCAGAAACATTGTTGAGAAAACATGCAAGTCTAGAAGTGATAGGTGTGGGATGACAATTGAGCCTATTGAGTAAGAAAACATCAAATTAATGTCTATGATATTAGGATACAGGTTTCATCACAACAGGAGGGCGAATAGTGTGTCTGCAGGCACAATTCTAGCTACCATCAAACTTGTGAAGGAAGATGGGGAGTTCAATCTCTGTGAGATCTTGTGCACATAGATGATTGATAACATCAAGGCCATCAAACATGATAAGACCAAAATATTTAGGTTTGGGTCCTTAATCAGCTATATGTACCTTCATATAGTTGGGAAAGTATCAGATTTGTATTTGGATAAGTCCATTCCAACCATGCCATAGATATCCCTCAAGGCATCCACCGAGAGTACATTGAGAGATTATGTAACATTGGAATTGAAGACCTTCATGGCTAAGATGCAAATGAGGTATAGAATTCCAAAGAGAATTGTGGAAAAATATAAGGATACAATATGTTTTATGGTTGAAACTAATACTACTTGTATGGAAGCTATTGAGCCAAGAACTAAGTGGATTCATCCACTTGGCTATGAGGTAGAGGAAAAAATCCTTGAAGCATATGCACAGGTATTATTGTCAACCCCCAAAGATCCTAATGAACTTAGGTGGGGAACTTATGAGGAGAAGACAAGAGAAGTAGATGCAAAGCTAAACAATGTTGCAAAAAAAAGAAAGGTTGTTAAAGTCACATCAGAGATCTTGAGAATATGATGCAGGGGTATCTGGCAAGTGGAAATATTTCAAAGTTTCTAGATTATTCATGGTCAAATTGTATTGTAACATGGCTTCTAAGACATTTTAATAGTTTGGTTTTCTTAGTAGCCTAAGAGTCATAGATTACATAAATAAAGTATTTGTATAATCATGAGCTCCACGATATAATTGTAGTTTGGTTAATGTCTAGAGTTTACATAAACTAGTCATGAAGAACCGAGAAAGGAGTTAGTATAAGTTAGTCGGGTGTTGGAAGTTAGGAAATAGTTATATGAATTAGTTTCGGGTTGTCCTCTTTATGAAAGTCTTTATATCGGCAAAACTTGATAGAGAGTGGGGTGTGTTAGATATGGAAATCAATGAAGAGTAGGGAAACCGATGAAGGATCAATGTAATATGAAAGATGAATGAAATAATGTAGTCGATGTTTACATTCAGTTTCTCTTTATATTATTTCACTTTCTAAATGTTTTCATTTATTGGTTATAGCTTATTTTATTTAGACTTGTTCATTCAGTTATAGTCAAAATACCCATATTGTTCTCTCGAGTGAACATGACTTTAATATGCATAATGTCGTGATGAAATTCAATGGCAGAGAATGGATGTTCATTCTAATGTTTCATGATTCATTGGCATATAGGTTAATTCCTATTATCAAATTTATTGAAGAAGTTAATTATCTTGTTGAATGCGGTTTTGATAACAGAGAGACCGAGTGTGGAATTGTGAACAATGTTCTAGTGTTAATGGATTGTTCAGTTTCTTGTTCAAAGAATTGAACAATGATATTAATAATTCATTTATACTGTAGTTTATAACAGTCTAATTTGGGGACCGAAATATGTGCATCGACGGTCAAACAACTGAGGTACTATGTTTATAATAAGGAGCGATGTAAATGATAATGGAGAACTTATGTTTGTTTTCATTTGGTGGAATGTTACTTATTTTAGTTTGTGATAAAGAACGAAATGTTTTTACAATCATTGCGAAGGAGAGGAACCTGCAGAATTATTTTGTGATTGGATTCAGCTGTGGTATTTTATGTTTGAAATGATATTTCAAATTGGAGAAAGGTGGTGGAAGGTTTGAATATCGTTAAGAGATTCTTATATTTCATGCTTGTCAATGGGAGATGTAATAGGTGATGGTGTGTACTTATGTAAGTGTTGCTCATGTTGAATCTGGAAGATGATGGTTTTGCCAGTCCCGCAAGGTACCTAGGAAGCACCGAATCCAATCAGATATTGGTGATTTGTTTAGTGCCATTGATATTTTCATCATCGAGATATCAGAGATTATGAATTTATTGGCATCAATAAAGTTGGTTGTACATTGAATTAATTTTGATTACTTAAGATTTGATAGGAGGTATCCGATTATTAAGTTTGGTTGGGCTTATTTACTCTTCTGTTGCTGAGCTCTACATCAAGTGGTATCAGAGCACAACAAAAGGTCTGGGAAGAAAATCTAGGATTTGGCAGGTTGAAGGTCCCTTGTTGATGCTTGGAGTTGAACTATTCTTCAAGAGTGTTCCAAGGTGGTGGTTGGATATCTAATAAATCCCAGATTGGTTTGAGAAGATGGCTTTGACGAGAAGTGAATGAGAAATGGTTAAAGCGTTGAAAGAATATATGTATGGTGATAAAAAGGAGAGAGAAGAAAGGGAAAGAAAGAAGAAGGAAGAAGAAGCTAGAAAGAAAGAAGAGGAAAGATCAAAGAATCTTAGAGAAGAATTAGATAAGAGTATTGCAAAGTGGGAGAGGATAGCATTGCTTTTGGAGCAAGTAGCAGATGAAGATGAAGCTATTGATGAAGACAAGGATCAAGAAGAGGTACACATTCCATTGGAAGGGCACAGACAGCAAATGAATGTTGGTGTAGAGGGTGAAAGTGAACAACAAGAGGTTGTTGTTGAACCTTGTTATTTGAGCAAGGGAATTCTAATTCCAAGAACCAACAATCATCTTCCAAAGGTGGACATAATTTCCCTAAGAAGAGATTCCAAAATAACAACCACAATAATAGGAAGTTTCAACAACCCCATAAATGAGGCAATTATCGAACTCAGTAAAGGTTTTCTCCACAATCCCAAAATTCTCATAATATCAACAAAGTCAATTATCAAAAATCTAGTGCACCTCCCAAAAAGAGCTTTGGAAATAATAATTGGTGTTATTCTTGCGGGAAACAACAACACATTGCAGTTCACTTCCCTCAGCGCACTAATTTCACCTATCAGAATCAAGTAGTTTCAGAACCAATAGTGGGAGATGTCAGTTGGTCTCATAGGGTGTTTTCCATAGTTGAGCATAGATAGGTTGATCACTAAAACATGATCATTGAAACTTCAGGTTTGTTAAAGGGTAAAATTATTTCTATTCTTTTTGACTTAGGAGCAACTAAATCCTTCATATCTCCTCCTTTGATAGAAAAGTGTGGGCTAGCATTAGTAAGGAAAGGTGTTAAGTGGCAAGTAGATCTATCCTCAGGGGTTAAAATGACCACATATTTGTGTGTTCAAAGTTGCAACTTGGGATTATGACCTTTCTCTACCAATTTTGATCTTCAAGTTATTCCTCTTGGATCGTATGGAGTTTTCCTAGGAATGGATTGGTTAGCATCTCATGAAGCTAGGATAAATTGTAGAAAGAATCTCATTCATTTCTTGGATGATATGGGGAAGCCCAACACTATTGTGGGAATCCAAGGACCTATATCACTTTGGATGATATCAGCTATGCAACTTAAGAAATGCATGAGAAATGGATGCTAACTTCTTGCAGTCTCAGTTGATGACTTGGCTGACAAGGAAGATAGAGAGATGGTACTTAATCACCCTTTACTTCAAGAGTTTTTGGATGTCTATCCAGCTAAGATTCTTAGAATTCCTCCCAAGAGAGGCATTGATTTCCACATAGATTTGGTGTCAAGAGTTGAACCTATCTCCAAATCTCCTTATCGCATGACCACTTAAGAGCTGAGTGATTTAAAAGTTCAACTAGAAGAACTCTTGGAAAAAGGCTTCATCAAACCAAGTGTGTCACCTTAGGGAGCTCCACTTATCCTTTTTAAGAAGAAGGATGGTTCACTTAGGTTATGCATTAACTATCGTCATCTCAACAAAGTAACCATTAACAATTGATACCCTTTTTCAAGGATTGATGATATGTTCGATCAAATGAAAGGAGCCAAGGTATTTTCCAAGATTGATCTAAAGTCAGGCTATCATCAGTTAACGATTCATGAAGCCAACAGTCACCAAACAACTTTTTGTACTTAGTATGGGCATTATGAATTTATCATAGTACCTTTTGGTCTCACCAATGCACCTTCATTATTCATGAATCTCATGAATGGATTATTTAGGAACTTGGAAAAATTTGTTATAATTTTTCTAGATAATATTTTTGTTGGAATGGAGAGATAGGGTATTGAGAGGGGAGGGGTGAATCAATGCCCACAAAAACTCTCAACTTGAAACTCAATCAGCAAATAGTAGTATACTAGTCTACCCAACTAAATCTATTCATTCAATTAACTAAAAATATAAATTGCATGAAATCAAATAACAATTCAGTCACATAACACAAGCATTTTGGTTATGTAGAAACCCTTATTAGAAGGTAAAAACTGTGGTGGGGATGACACCCAAAAATTATTCACTACTATAGATAATAAAGTTTTCTTGTTAGGGTTACAAGTTGTGATCACTTCTGGTGATCTTACCCTATTAGGAGTAACAATTAGATCAACTATATCTAGCTAGGTATAGGATTTTACCAACACTACTTGAGTGTGTACTTGGTTAAGAGATTTACAAAATAATGTTAGGTCTACTCTATTAAGAGATTTTTTCTAACTTTGTTACAATAATTAGAGAATAACAAGATGTATCTGCAAATCAAAACTTAGCCTTGTCTGAAAAAGATCTATTGAGTACTGAATAATTATCACCTTGATATGTGAAAATCTTATCTCTGAATTACTCGATAGCCTTGTCTTATTCTACCTAATCTGAATGTCTCTATATTTTGCTATTCTCTGTCTGATTATTGATGTCTTGAAGTTGGCTTCTTGCTTCAAGATCTCCTTCACTTTTTCATACCAAACATATCTTCCTTATCATGCCTCAGTCAAAATGACATGAAATACAAATATATAGCATACTTCTATTATCTCTTAACAAAATGAGGTTACAATATCATAGGAAAAACCCTAAGATCTACGGTGTTCAAAAATAACCTAGATCTAGCAATTACATAGAGATCATCATCACAATTAATGATTACATCCATAATAAATGATCCTCGATTTTGGTAAAATGTTTTATGATTCTGTTGTAACCATCTTCATAGATAGATGTGCCAAAATTGATTACTAGGCCATTTTATGGATAGCTTGGTAAACACTGTAAATACTGCTCGATAGTTATACTATTGCTCGGTATCCATTCTACTCAATGTTTACTGATGCTCGATATTGGTATAAACTGATGCTTGGTAAAACTACTCTTGTGCTTGGTTAGAACTGTTATCTTATGTTCTCGGTACTACTTCGAGATTACTCGGTGTGAAGGCTTATGTAGTTGATTGACTAGCATGTATAGCTTGTATTACTTCCTTTTACCAACTAGATAGCATAGGTAACCGACTGAATAATCTTTGATACTAATGAAAATCTTTAATTCTCAAGTAGAGATAACAATCTCCCCCTTTAGCATTAGTATCAAAACCTTGAATGTATATAGACCTGATGTCTCAAAAATTATTCTAACTTCACCTTATATACATAAATACCATAACTTAACAAAATTTCTCCCCCTTGGTGCATGCTCCTAGTAGTATGTAGTACACTTAGCATATATTCACATAGTTTGGCATATATATTAGTTTCCCCCTTTTTGATATTAATGTCAAATACAAAAGTGTATACTTACAATTTATCAAAAATATGCTGGTGGGTTTTCTTCAAAGAATCCAAAAGGTTTTCCCATTCCTCTTTCAAGTTGATTAGAGAAATGTGCTCAAGACCGACTTGAGCATGCATGTCAAAGATGTTCTCCAACATAGAAATCTCTGGTGTTGCAACAAGTGTTTGCGCTTTGATAATTTATTTCACAAAAAAATTCAAATAAGGAAGAAACTCAGTTTGTAGATCATGTTAGAATAATTAAGAGGGGGGTGAATTAGTTATCCGTACTCCCAAATACAAAATGTAAAACTTCAAAAAAATTCCAGTTTATTCTGCTACTCGGTAAACAATTATACTAAACTATTTGTGCTTTTACCAATTACTAGTTAATTGCTCATAGTGATTATCGACCAAATCAGATATGTAATATGCAAAGTATGACAATCAAACAA